>OY987322.1:11636320-11749337 GCA_963920655.1 Geranium rotundifolium | reverse complement strand
CGTCCTCGTCGACCCGACCCTCCACTTCGCGTCGGGCGCCTCGAATCGGCGACGCCTCGACCCCGACCCTCCACCGTGTGGCTTCTGGGTCTTCGGACATGGCGCCTCGAATCGGTTGCGCGCCTCCTTCAGCCAGCCTCCGCCATCGGAGCTCGAGCTCGAGCTCGAGCAGATCGCGGCGGCCCTCCGTCTCCCTCCACCTCCGATTCCGGATCTTGTGGTCGACGAGGAAGCTCCTCTGTTGAGGCCCGACGCCCAGATCCCCACCGAGCAGGCGGCAGTCGGAGGCGGCGGTCGGAGACGGCGGTCGGAGACGATTCAGGCGGCGGTCGGAGACGGTTCAGGCGGCGGTCGAAGACGGTTCAGGCGGCGGTCAATTAGGGTTAATTAGGTTTAGGTTTAATTATTGATTAATATTAATATAATTAATGATTAATAATCAATTATTAATAATATATACATTTAATTATTAAAGAATTATAATTATTATATTTGTAATTGAAAAGTCAATTTTGCCCTCCATTAATTAGTTAAATGAGTTGTTCAATCAGGGGCAAAATAGTCATTTCATAATCATATCAATTGAACCAATCAGATCAATTTAACAGACCAAAACCATTGAGGGCATTTTAGACTTTTTGACAAACCAAATCAGTTAAATTTAACAGACGTTGGGCTAAGTGTCGCTTATTTAATCTTTGGGTATCCCAAATGAAAATCTGAAAGTTGGGGTATTAAATTTGAAACGCGACATAGTTGGATGTAGCCAACTGTCATTATCCCAAGAATATAAGGTGATTTGATCATGTTGATATTGTTTGCTATGTATATTTAAGTACTAATTTACTATACAATTATGTCTAGATAAAATCACGCTAATAACTAACAATATTATATCTTTTTTTATTTAAAGCTAATGAAAGGCTACAAGACTATTGAGTTAAATAGTGAAGAGCAATCTAAGAGAGCGTTCATTTTAAGCGCAATACCAAGTTTTTGCTGAAAATGAAATTGATTAAGCCGTGCCGCCTAAAAAAACCTCCAGATCCTTCACCTCTCTCTAAATCTCTTCCCGCCAACCCTCATTCACTTCCATCCCATGCTCCATCTTCCTCTTATGTTTTTGTCTTCAACCTACCCTCCCAATATCCAAAAAATGGCTTCTAACAACTTTTTTCCAAATTCGAAAACACGGTAAATGCGAAAAATTCTTTGATTTTTTTCTTTTTTAATGCGAATAATGTCATCACTTCCCTTCATAGCTCATTTTTCTCCTATGGGAGATTGATTGTTTCCTCGGCTAGAGGTAGCCCGTCGTGTTCCAATATCAGCAACTTGAAGCCCCCGGGAGGATTTCACCATTCTACTAAACCTTCCCAATCTTTCCTGGATGCTACCTTCGGTAATCACCTCACAGCCTAACCCTTATCGCTTTCAGCCCCTCTTTTTGAATGCATTGGTTTACCCTATTTTACTTTTACAAGAATTTTGCATGATAATGTTGTTGTTATTACTCATTCCAACATCGACATTCAAGTCATTCAGAATTAAATGGAGAAAGAAAATGTTTTTGATGTCTCAATTTCGTCCCTTGGTAACCGAGCTCATCTTATCTCTTTCGACACTAAAGACACATTCAATTGTTAGAAACAAGACAGTTGGACCAAGCTCCATATATGGTTTATCGATGTCCATTTTCAAATTTCATTTGATTGAAAGAAGTGGTATTTTTCAACGGTTCTCAATCACCAACCTTCCTTCTCCATGTTGGTCGAGGAACCTACATTACTAATATTGTTGATCTTGTCGGGGAGGTTGTTTTCATTCATCATGATTACTTATATGGTCACCATTTTGGTCATTTTCATATTAATTGTAAAGAACAAGTATAGGAGGTTGTTTTCATTCATCGAGGCATAGCACTTGTTCTTTCCAAGTCCGTAGATCCTATTTTGGTGACGGCAAAGATCACGATTAGAGAAAAGCAATTTAGCGTACGGATTATCGGAATTCAGTCTGGCGGCGTGCCAATTTCTTTCTCGTCACCATCCCATCTTTCTTCGCCTCCGTCTACCTCACTGATTGTGGGTTCGTCGTCACCTGATTCATCCTCTTCGATGTGGGGTAAGTTAGAATTTGAGTTGGAAGAAGAGGAAATCCCATTGACGACAGATTTACCCGGCGATACCTCGCCTCCTATTGTTGGTGTCGCCTCTAGGCTGGTATTTTCTCCTGGCGGTACTGCACTGTTTGAAATCTCTCCAGCTAGAGCCTTTTTTTCCGGCGACCCTTCGCTTCCTGGGGTTTACTCGACTCGAGATGAATTTGTGGTGCCTGATGACGCCTCAGCTTATGTAGTCAGTGTTGTTTTGTATGTCGGTGCTGGCATCGCTTCCTCTCTCCTCCCAATGACGCATTTCATCTCTTTTTCAACACGGTTGGGCATGCTCTTAACCTTTTTATTGGAATGGATTTTGTATCTTTGGGATCCATTTCTAATGATGTCATGGTTGCTAGGCTTTTTGGATATGGGCCTATCTTGGATGATTTTGATTTACATACTTCTTTGGCGAAATTGTTTGGCATGTCAAAGTGTCAGAGACGTCAAAGATGCAATGCGCCTATCCCTTCGGTGTTTCCTCGGCGTTGTTTACATCAATCCTTGCATCAGAAGAAGATCTTTCATACTGCTATTCACTCTGGGGTTCCCCTCGAATTTTCAGACCCCTCGTCATCCAATGTGAACTCAAGTGGGCCTATTCATCTCCACCTCGTCGTTAGCGCTTAGAAAAACTGGGAACTCTGTAAATCCTTGGGTTTTGCTTCTGACTCTGAGGCCAGTGAAAAGGATATGATCCAAGTATTTCAACAAATTGAGACGGAAAATAAAATATCACACCACCATCTATAGACTTTAAAGATACATTTCTTTTTCTTTTTCAGATTCAATTTTGTATATACTTTTCTTTGCACTGTTTATATCATTTTCATTTCTCATCATAGGATTTTGCTCTCTTTTATTTAATTTTAATCGAATATTTGCTTGTATAGAAAGGGTTTATTACAGTTCGCCCATAATATATTGGTACATTTTACAATTTACTACAGATATATCAAAAAGTTTAAATTGCAGTCAGTTAATTGCATTTTTTACACTTTACTCTTAAACCGTTAAAATTTAGATGGAAAATTTAAAAAGACAAAAATACACTTGAATTGATCTGAAATCAATTCAGGTTGGTTTGACTCAGACCGATAATAAATCAAAATTGAGATCTAGTTTGGGAAATGAGACCGGTCTGGCAGGTTCATTCATTCTTCTTCGTTTCCTACATGAACGCCAAGACCAGAGGATTCACCTCGTAGATGGCGTCCATCTCGTCGGCTTCCATTTCGCTGAACTCCCATCTCCTCCCATCCTTACCGACCATACTCTAATAAACCCACGTCTCTAATCGATCCGAAAAATCATCACTTTTTCGGCTCTTTTTTCTCCCACTTTTGCCTTTTCTTTGTCCCACTCGGGTACATTTTACCCATGTTTTAGACCTATTTTACCTCACGGGTCTCTTGAGAGAATAGTGCAAATTTTTGGTCTTTTTGGCCACTTTTTGGAGATTTTTGAAGATCACTCGTCGAACATTAACCACTCCCCGTGGCCAAAACGAAGAAGTCACTGTCATCGCACCTGATGGAATTCAAGAGGCCTGAAGACCAAAAGAGAAATCCACTGTGTTCAAGACCCCAAGCTCTCATGTTCAACTCTGTGCTCGACCAAGTCCATGGTCGAGGACCACGCCCCGTGGCCAAGTTCGTGGCCACGATCACTACGAACTTTGCGGAGCTGTTCCCGAGACTTGGGGGAGAAGACATTGATCATGGACTCGACCATGTCCCATGGTCAATATGTGGCCAGAAGATCAGCTAAAAGTTGTTGAAGTGGACGAGCCATCTATGCTAAAAACAAGGGATCGTTCTGTCCACGACCCCACAGCCGACCACCACGCCCCGTGATCAAGTGGTAGACTCGACTAGTATAAATAGTCACAGCCCTAATCTCATTTTCATCATCATTCACTTTCACATATCATCATTCACTCCACATTCTCTCTAGTGTTCTTCGTGTTCTTCATGTTCTTCAAAACTCGAGTCTGAAGATTCAAAGGTTCAAGCTTGTAGGAAAGGTCCGGAGAGCGAAAAACATGTATTGATCCTCACACCGAGAAGCAAATGAGTTTTATCCTCTCTACCCTTTTTTTCTAAATTATTTTATCAATGAATACAATTTGATTCTAGTTCATATTTCATTTAGTTATTTGTGTTGTTTATGAATTTTATAATGCATGATTCAATTCATAGATTTGCATGTTTATCGTCATGAATATGAATTTATCTAGCGGATTGTGCCTCGGGGATGAGGCAATGTTTTAGTTAATTATGGATTAGGGAAAATTATGTAATTATTTTATATGCTTGTAGCGCCGAGGGAGTTTCTATCATATATATACTTAAATTTGTGTCCCCTTAATTGCAGATTGTCTGATCAAGTCTACTGGCATAACGTAGATAGATTTGAGTGGTAGGAACCGGGTTTAATCTGACCCTTGAGTGAGGCTGGTTAACACAGTAGTAGTATCCATAGGCTAACCCCCGAAAGATCCAGAGAATTCACAGACCTTAATGCTAGTAGGGGAGGTAAATTTATCCTTGATTGCGTGTAGGTTCCTTCTTACCCCTCTAAAGACCATGTATCCACCTAACAAGGGGGTATGGTGGTTGATTAGGAGTTCTCATTACCTTCATGCAAAGCAACACCTCAAACATAACTATAATTTAGTTCGTTTCTTGAATATATTATTTATCTGACTCATCTGCCTCAGTTTATGTTTAGATTATCTTGTTCATTTACTTTATAATCTTTTCATTTCTCATTGTACCTTTCATTGTTCATTTATTTTTACAAGTTTTTATCCTTAAACCCACTTTTCGACCAATCAAGATTAGCCACGAGACTCGATTCGGTGATTAAGATCTGGTAACGAGAGTAGCCACCTTACCTTGTCCATCGGGTTCAATATAAACTCAGGGTCATAATTTGCTTCCCTGTATTACTTGCGACTGATACACTGTCGGCATGTGCCGTGAATCACACTTGCACATTTTTGCAGGTGCGATTTGAGTGCATCAGTCTCTAAAACTCAAATAATCCCCAATTACTCCAAAGAAGGAAACTGAATTTCCTCTGATTGGGTTTCACCAGTGGCACTTAGGTTCCTCGATCTGAATTCGTCGATAGGGTCACAGATTCGGTTTTGTCGATTTCCTGGGTCACGTGGAGGTGCTCATGTATTTGCAGGACTGCGCCACCGATTCGGCTTCGAGAACCTTGTCAAGTTCCAGACTTGTCTTCTGTTGGAAAAAATTCAGACTCGTTAAATTCACGCTCAAGCGTGCTCTCACGCAAGTAATACTGGTAAGGGCTGGATCAATTTCCCCAAGGACTAAACTTGGGGGTTTTGATTAATAAAATGTATTTGAGGTTTAGAAAGCTATATTATAGACACGTGCAAATACTACTAATGTTTTTGGATTTTTTACTATCACTGTGCAAACTACGAAAATTAACGAGAAATGATCACAAGAAAACAATACCGAAAACGGTGTACTTTCAAGAGAGAGAAAACACGGGTACTAAATCAAGCACGATACTAGAAAGATAAAATGAGCAACGATTCTAACCATACATGTGTGAATAACCTATGTCAAATTACCAAACTCGTCTCTCGACCTTGATAATGGTCAAATGTCGAGATGATCTCTACCCCCTCGGAATCAATCACAACTCGGATTGCATTCAACCGACAATCACTGGCTAAGGGTCAACGAAGGTGTTAAGACACGGTCTCAATTTTTCACCCTCGGTATTACCTAGGTCAATTAACCATCGTTCTTCTCGGGAACCGATGAGGTAACAGAGATCAATTATCTTAGATGGCCAAAATAGGATAACCACATGCAGTTCAAGGCAAACACAATCCACACAAGCATATAGCTAGAACTATTACTGCAAATTATGAATTCGATTGTGTATCATACAAGATCTAGTACCCATGGCCAAGGATTTAACTCCTCACCTATGGATCTCGAGTTAAAAGTCATGGAGATACGACCAAATACAAGAAGTGAAGAAAATAAAAGCAATTCTATAATCTAAAGAGATAAGAAATGCTCATAAGATCTTTTAATTGTCTCTATCTTCTCGCTTGCTCCTCTTCCAATTGCTTGCTCCCAAGGTGTGATGCTTTCAACCTCTCTTCTCCAAGCTCCAAAGCTCTCCAATCTAACAGAGAATGTGGTTTTGTGCTCCAAAAAGCGAGATCCCCAAAAATGAAATGGAAAATTTTTTAGATATGTGTTGCATTTTGGGGCACTCCGGTCGACACCCCAGTCTGAAGTGCTTGGCATAATCACTATGTCGCTCTGGTGGATACTCCGGTCCGGAGCCACTGAAGGAGAGATGCGATGGTGGTACTCTGGTCAGGACTCGTCAGGGGAGTAGCTTGTCGGAGGCCACTATTCCAGCTACTCGTCAGGGGAGTAGCTTGAGTAGTGTCTTGTTGTCGCTCACTCCGCTCCGGAGTCTCTAACGAAGTCTTCCTCTGCCGCTTTTCCTTCGCTTCCCAATTCCCCGAAATAAGCTCTAAAGACCATGCTCCTACAAAACACACATTCAAAACAACTCGGAGCATTAAACGCTAAAAATTATTATTGGGAAAATTCCACTTAGCACCTCTTAAGTTTGACCGAGTTTCACTTAACTCCCCTTAACTTACAAATCAACTTGTGAAGTCCCTTAAGTTTGAAAAAGTTTCACTTTACCCTTTTCTGTTAACTTTTTTTAAAATTATGTTAACTTTTTTTGCAAAATGACGAAAATACCCTTTTGTTGAAAAATTATAATAAATTAATCAAAATGATTTTTGAACTTTTATATATAATGTTTTTATTTTATAAAATAAAGAATAAAATTATGCTAGCAGTAAAAAAAAATTTCTTATAAATTTTTTTAAAAAACTTTAAAATGAATTTTAAACATCGTTTTTTTTTTTTTTAATTTTTTATGAAGTTTTTTTTTTCAAAAAAAATTAATACTAAAATATTCTTTTTATTCTTTGTTTTCGTAAAAAAAATAAGAAAACAAAAGGTTCAAAATCATTTTTATTTATTATTTTAAATTTTTTTAATGAAAGGGTATTTTCATCATTTCACAAAAAGTTAACAGAATTTTCAAAAAAGTTAACTGAAAATGGGTAAAGTGAGACTTTTGCAAACTTAGGGGACTCCACAAGTAGATTTTGAACTTAAGAGGGGTTAAGTGAAACTCGGCCAAACTTAGGAGTGGCTAAGTGGAATTTTCCCATTATTATATTCACGCTCTAATCAAGACTAAAAACCTCGAAATTATGTGCGAAATGTGTCGAAGTGGCATCCTTTCGGACCCATAACAGCTTGGTCGATGGTGGTAAGTGGAGGATCAACTCTAGGAGTCTATGTTGTTGTATGTAATGTTCACTACACCAAGCCTCGTAGCGCCGACAATGTTCCAGGTAATCGATTCGTCGATTGGTCAACTTGAGATTCATTTTGAATTTAATTTTGTAATATGCATCTTTTAGGTTTGGCTAAAATTGAAATAAATACATCTTATCTTCTCAACACTATAAACTCGTTTAAGTTTCTAACATTTTGCTTCCAAAATTTGTTTTCTAAGTTTAATATTTGGCCATAATTAAGTTACGCGAAAAAAGATGATGAGAGGGGGTAGCGCTCTTAAACAACTGGGCTAGCATGTTTTTTATTCTTGGCTTCACTTTTATGTTATATAACTCATAATTATCGACTGGAAAACATCAAGACATCGTCTTCATCTCCGTCTTCATTCTCTAGCAGCTCAGAAATTGTTTTTCAAGTTTCAACTAATTTTTTGACATAACTTGACCTACAAAACTCCGTTTTAAATGATTCAAAATAAAAATGCTCGAAATTCAATTGGCAACCTATTCACACATTAATTACGGTCAAATATTGAATTAATAGAAAATCAAATTGGGGCGTCAATTTGCATATTTGAGTGTTGAGCTGCAGATCTGGGCGTTGATTTGCATATTTGGGCATTGTCGATATGCATAGACGTTTGGGCATCTTCCATGTGCATAGACGTTTTGCCTATGAACGTGATTGTATTTTGTGCCGAATCTACAAAAAGAACTTAGGTGGGTAGAAGTTCAACTCTAACGTGGTGTCAGAGCAGAGCCAGGTGTCCACTTCGACGTCGTCGTCATCTCACGTTGACGACGTGCTTGAATCTTGGATGGAGATCAAGGACGAGTTCTTCGGAGATCGACGACGTGCTCGGTGCCGACGCTCTGGTCAACGGAGGAGAGGAGATGGACCGGTCCAACCTCAGCCCAATCTAATTTCAGTTATGCCCAATCCAATCTTCGTCAAACCAGATGTCATTATTTTAAAATTTTGATAGACAATAGAGGGTACTTTCGTCTTTTTATATTCAGAAAAATATGTTAAAATTTCGGCGGAAATGAGTAAAGTATAAAAAAATGAAACCAACTGACCTCAATTTGAACTTTTTATTATACATGTAGTAAAGTGTAAAACGCGTCACTTTAGTTGTAGTGACGTGTAATTAACTCTATAAAAAACCAACAATATTCTTTTTCCGGAAAATAGGATATTTGTAATATATTCTTTTTATTTCAATTTAACCTAACATTTACAAAATCACGAGTGTAACAATGCTTGAATAAACATCTAGTACTTGGGTTAAATACAAGAGTTTCCACAGCAAAAAATTCTGGTTCAAGACTTGCCTGCCAGATTGCGGAACTAAAGACCCACGGCATTGCGTAAACCACTCCCTACTACTCGCCCGGAGAACACCAAAACTTTGCCACCCCTTGTTCGATATATGCTCGAAGCAATTCTTGTTCTTCTTTTTTCTTTCTTTTTTTTTTGCAAACCGGGAGAGCAAAACATAAACAGAAGAAACAGGAATGTTGTTAGGAATGAGGCAGCTAGCTAGGATCCTTGATCTCTTGAATCCTGTTGAGAGCCTCCTTCACGTCCGGTCTCTTGTCTGCATCTCCACAACATACCATCCCAAACTTCAACAGCTTTAGTATCTCAGCCTCATCGTTCTTAGCCGCCTTCATCTCTTTGTCTATCACCTCATCGCTCCACTCTCCTTTGAAATTCATTTTGGTCCACGCCACCAGGTCGTTCTCCCACTCGCACTTACCTTTGTGCAAGAAGTCCGATGGGAACCTCCCTGTCAACACCTCTATTATGAGTATCCCCAAGGCCCACACATCTGTCTTTTTGGTCACCCTCCCGTGTTTGGCGTACTCGGGAGACTTGTAGGCCACCATGAGTTCTTGTGCAGTCTCTTGGTTGGCAACTGGGATGAGTCCATAGTCGGAGAGAAGGGGCTCGTACGCTTGGTCGATGAGAACATTGGAGGATTTGAGGTGGCCGTGCGGTGTCACCAGGCTTGGCAGCTCTTTGCACAGATATTCAAGCCCTTTTCCTACTCCTTTCACAATCTTTAACCTTTTTGCCCAATCAAGGCTTGGTTCCCCTACAGAATGGTGGCCTGAAACAAACAAACAGTGTCACTTTAACAACAATTCCTAAGCCCCATAAAGATCGAGATGAGAATATATATATATACCATGGAGACAAATAGCCAAGCTTCCTCTTTCACAAAAGTCAGTGATCAAGAGCTTCTCATCTTTTCTGTAATAGTAAGCGACAAGAGGAAGGACATTAGGATGGGTCATCCTTCCAAGCTTCCTCATATGCTCACCAAACTCTTCTCTTCCCAAATTGTTGAGCTTCCTAAACCTCTTGACAACCATCATCGGGCCATTCGAGAGGGCGGCCTTGTAGGAAGCGCCAAAGCTGCCACTGCCCAATATATCCGCAGAGGCTCCCATCAACTCCTTGAGGTCGAACCTCCCCCTATCTTCCCTGATGAAGGACAACCTGTGACTGCTGTCCAACGCCTTCCTAGACGAGCCCGCGCCACTTGTGTCCCTCATTGATTGTGGGTCCTCCAAGGATGAGGATCTTCGCTTGCGCCGCATCAGGATGAGGATCATTGCAAGAATGGCAATGAGGGCTGCTGCTACCACTATTGAGATGATGATGAGGCTCAATGTTGACGGCCTTCTTGCCGCTTGGGCCGCACTGCATTCTTCCAATGGCGCTCCACACAATTCTAGGTTGCCTGCAAAAGTCATGAGAGTGAGGCTCTTAACATTCATTACATATGTATGTATTCACATTGCATACCTTCAAATGCGCTGGCATTCATGTTTCCTAGGCTATGCGGGATCGGCCCCTCCAATTTATTGTAGGAGACATTCAAGGTTCTCAAATCCTCCTTGATTTGAAAATCGGGAATCAATCCCTCGAATGCGTTGCCATCAATCCTCAACTCCAAAAGCCTGGGCAATTCAGTTAGTGAAGCAGGAATGGTGCCTACAAACTTATTATTTGCTATGTGCACTTTCTTCAAATAATTCATATTCGCAAAGGTGTTGTCAGGAATCTCCCCCGCAAAGCTATTATCCGACAAAAACAGAGCCTTGAGTCCTCTAAGTTGCCTAAACTCAGGCATTGTACTAGCAAAGTCGTTCCCCTTAAAGCTCAAAACTCTCAGATACCTCAACTTCTTGAGGCTATCGATGTTGATGATGCCGCTCAGCCCCATTTGTTCGAGTCGTAACCCCCAAACATGGTCCTCGTAGCAAAGAATACCATCCCACTGGGGCTTCCCGTTTTGGCATGGCTCGCCTTTCTCTCCATTCCAACTATCTATCTTGTCCGTGTTCTCCAAGGACTTCTTGAACTTGAGGAGGACTTCTGATTCTGGGGCGGAAAATGACACCATGGCATGGAGCAAGACGATGATGCAAATGAGAAAAAAGTGGTGGTTATGATAGCAACAACAATGACAATAGTAGTGAGAAACCTCCTTGTTGCAAGACATAGACATGGTAGAGTAGGTCATGTGGTTGCAGCAGGAGTACACGCATGAAAAGGGCGGCGTGCGCGCCCTTTAGCGGGGTCTTCAATATGGAAATGATACACAAGTGTGAGCACTTTTGATTTAGAAATGGTGGGAGAAAAGTTCACAAGGGGTGGTGGTGGAGATTTGATGAAATGCAATAGACAAGAAACATAGGCGAAATCAAGAGGAGGGCCCGAGAAGATGCTAAAAATAGGGGATTCTCTCTCTACCACAAGAATATTTGCATGAGAGATATGCGGCTGGCCTGTAGATTTTGGCACCTACTTTTGGACTGTTTTGCCTTTTAACCAAACAAAATGGCATTATCCATTTGCCAGAACAGGACACCCATTTTATGGTCACAACACAATGGCATCACAGCAAAAGAGTATTCAGATTTCTACCTGAGATTTTGATGCTCATGTGTGATTTGAGATAGCCAGCCAGGTTGTTTTTGCTAGTAAATGCAGAATAATCTGTAAAAACAATGTTTGTTGAGATACACCTAAAATTGCCGCTAGCATGAGTAATATACGTAATGAACACAAATATGATCAAGAATCAGTTCCTACCTTTAATGTTCTTGTATTTAAACTAAACAGTCTTCCAAAAGACCCAAACAATATTCCATGCGATGGATCCAATACAACATACTCCCAAAACCAATAAGGGGACAAGGGATTAAAATACAAAATAATGTCACTGAATGTTTACTCGTGATGAAAAGCAATACAAAGAATTATAACTTTCTAAATCAGTTGACTAAATTTGTTTCCTGGACCATTATTCATGCATGCAGTTCCTCAAACAGAATCATGCATAATGATACTTCAAGGGATGAGGCGATTTTGCGGAGTGAAGTCTGCATACCCAACATCAGCAAGACATAAGCCATCGGGAGGCGCTGGGGTAGCAGTTGCACGTCTACAAGTAGCATCCATAAGTTTTAACAGCGCATCATCTTCTGCAACTGCAGCTGCTTCCCTTATAGATGTTGCCACGAGTACCCGAACCATCTGTTCCCACAAAAAAATGTTATAACTAGTTTAATAGGAGAGGACAAATATTCAATCAACTACCTTCAAAGAACCACATAGATTAATAAGAAAATGGCACAACACTGCTGCTAGAAACAAGAGAAACCATATGATTGAGAAGGAAACCCGAGAAAATTCTACCTACGCGCTTTATCATTGAGGGAATGAAACATCTGCTCATCAGATGTCTATTTCCATGCTCAATAGAAAAATCACACTAGGGGTTGTTTATATGCCTATTTCAAACAGATACAGGTTATGTCCAGCTAATTCTATGAAGGATATAAAGCAAACAGATGAGTAAAAAGTTAAGTAACAACCCTACGCAAGAAGCGATTGGCAACCAGCTCCACGCACATAACTTCTTTTCCCCTTTCACAGTCCTACAAAACATATAGATGTATTCCGGTCAGTAACTGAAATGTAGGCAGGTCGTGGGAGATATGGCAGGGACATGGGTTATAATCCCCACACCTAAGGTTATAATTGCCTATAAGAAATACTCAACAGTGGTGCAGTTATTGAAATCATGCAGGCAGGTACAATGACTTATAAAGCCAGACATCATACATAAATTTCCAAAATGAGCTCAATCCAGATTGCAGTTTTTGATATCAAAGAATAAAGTTAGTAGTTAATTGTGTAGATATTTATTTTCAATTTTTTCGACGCATACAAAAATTACATCATAAAAACCCAAATTTTCTAAGGGAAGAGAGTTGCTGGATGACAGTAAATTTGCAAAATGGGTAAGAATGTTTACCGAGCATGGTAATCTGACTACTGCTGCTCGAGCATGGTAGATGAAACACTCTGTCGGTGGACCTCTGCAATTGAAACACAGCTGTAGTTACAAAACTAATTAAAGGAAATTCCCCCTAATTGAGTTCATATCAGAAGAATTTTCAGTTGCTAGGCAAATTATGTTGTGTAAGCTTCTCAATCTCCAGCTTATGCCATATGAGATGGGATGCATTAATCAGAAAAGCAAGCAAAAGGTTCTCAAGAAAAAACGATGTTTTCCAACAAGCTTAAGAGGTTGCATGCTCTTCTTGTAATATAACTGAAGATTTAACTCTTCCTTTCTCCTTGCTTACATGCTTCTTGAAGCTTTGGTATCCCGTGCAAAGATCCTGTAGGACAGTAACTTTCCTTCAAGTTGTTGTAAAAGCTGGTTGACCTTGCTTACTCTGAATCTTCTAGGTACCTTTTTACCTTCAAACTCATCCTCAACACATCTGTTACTCATTTCACCAAGAGTTTCAGTAGAATGAAACTCCTCGGCATCCTCCTCATTCTCACCACTTTCCTCCTCATTTTCCCCATCACTTAATGGGAAAAAGTATATGTACCGCCTCCATTTAGCAGAAAAATTAGGATGAAATGACCGTGGCACCTGTAATATAAAACATATATCATTAATGAATATTTCCTGTTGGGTTAAAACTACATGCTTGGAAAGTTTGAATCAAATATTACCACAGATACAGATACAACCCTGAGTTTCCCTGGTGCTGCAAGGTTGATGGCATTTTCAATGTCATAAGCATTGACATCTTCCCTCCAAGTATCTGAACACAAGTCACTACAATGTAAGTACAGATATGGCCTTTCCTGTCATAATAGGATTTGAATTTTCTGCATTTTGATCTTTTGAGTTATAAATTCTAGCAAAATTTGCTTCATGTAAGAAAATTGATTAGTCTTTTGGGACTTGGATTTTAACAACAAGAATATTCAAACAAAACAAATTGTACTGAACCCCATTTTTACTACTCCAGTACTGTTATTCTGTTTTTCTCCTTTTACTACTCATTCTTCAACCATTACGTCCGGGAAGTTGATTGGAAATGTGAATTATATGTAATGGACTGCTAACATAAAACTATGATTTATGTGCCCAGGCTCGAAGATCGCCTTACCATATTGAGTGAGGTTATTCCTTGTTAAAGCCCAACCCACCTAAGAGCTTTGGCTGATAGGTGGAGGCATCGAGATGTTTATCAAGGGGTCAATCAATCCACATCCTCGCGAAAGAGCTTCACACGTGGATCACACCAGGGATGGGAGATGCAACACAAATAGATCATAACAGGCCCATACAAGCTCTAAAAGCTCAAGCTGATAGGTGGAGGCCTCAAGATGTTTATCAAGTGGTCAATCAATCCACATCCTTTAGATGTGAGACATCAACATTCATCATACTAAACAAGTTCAATGTAGAAAATTTGATGCATCATCAAGTAATATTTTGTGGCAACCATTGATATCAAGTCATATGTATTTTATGAGGTCCTGCCATATAAATGCAGTAAGTTGTGGAGCAAAGCAAAAAACTTTTTACACTAACGATATTCAACAATTTTGGCCCTTAATCATATTGGAATGGAGATGTCTGACTTCATTGGTAAACTGGAGTTTTTGAAGGAAGAACTTAATGCTCTTATGCTGATTGCAACAACTACATACACAATTAGCCCAAATAGATATGTTTTACATGGTACTAGGTCTTATCCTCCACCCATGAATCATGATCAAATTTTAGACAGGGCCACTATTGGAATATTGGACTATTTTTCTACCCATCAGTTCCATGTATCTTCTATTGTTACTGTGTATGAGCTCCCTCCTGCAGTTGATGCTTCCGCTCTTACCAATCATTTTACTCTATCATGTTTGTTTGACTCTACGACTTGTTGCAGTGGTGGAAGAAACACTACTTATCAGAGGAACAATGGATACAATTATTGTCGCAAGACATGACATACTAAGGAAAAGGGTACTGAGCTACGTGGTTATCTCAACAGACACCATCTTTTGTTTCTGATGTCAATACTGGTAATATTGTGGCTTGTCTTGATCGATAATGGTGCTTCACCCCACACGTTTTACCACAATACATGAAAGATGATTAGCAAATGATATGAGCATGTCACATTTGTAACAATCTTGGTGCATAGTATGTTTCAGGTTCAGGAGTTTTAGAATTATTTCATATTCGTAGTTCTGTTTCATTCCTAGTTGTCCTATTTATTGTACGAGAACGAGAATCTCCTATGTGAAGGGGTCTCACGTTGTATTTAAAAATTAAATTAAATATATTCTCTTCTATCTCAACAAAACAAACACCAATACATACCCCAATTACAGAATAGTGGAACAATAAGCAAGAAATATATAATCAGAATAAGATTGTCACATACAGAAAGAACAAACTTGCCGAAGAGCTGAAACTCCTTTGTCAGTGCGCCCAGCAACAAAAGCTGGGCCTTCCAATGGTTTACACTTCTCTTTTAACGATTGAGCCTTCTTATCGTCAACAAATCTTCCGAGAGATCTTTCTACAAAGCTGCATCAAGCAACGATAAAACAAAGGAACCAAAATATTTTACGATGAAAACGAAGGGATTGTGTGCACAAAATTGTAAACTGAAGTAATGAATTTTATCAATCAATATGCATTCATTAAGTGGTACTTTCAGAAGTTAAAACATGCATCTATTGATAAATTTTAGAACATAATTAGTTAATACATAATAAGAGAAAAGACAACATCAAATGCAACAAAATTTTATATGCCATTACTTACTGACTTATGATCCTATATATAATATCGGAAATGATTCAAGAGAAACTCATGTGTGGCATCCCAAGCAAACTAGACTAATTTCATACACTTTCACTATAGTAATCTAGATTTCTTGTGACCTCTAATCATAAATAGGAACATTTGATGATTGAAAAAGGCCATCATTGGTAACTGTTCAACTTACTCTAATTCAAAAGTTTAAGCTTAGGCGGAGGACCCAACCAGTATGTCAAGTGGTAACTAAACTCAAATTCTGTCAATGTAAGACATTTCAGCCCTCTCTATTGCGTGCACGCCAAACAACGCAGAGGGTCTTGCATGTAGATCAAGAATATATGACTGGGAGGAAGCACAAATTAGTTGCAAGCCCAATACCAAACTAAGCCCTTAACCTCATATTTATCCGATGTGGGACCAAGACTCAAAATGTGGACACCTAACAATCTTCCCCTCAACATTGAGCCTCTCATCTCATCTTAATCTAGGCCTACCACCATGAGAAATATCAATCATGATTTCAGGTGTTATCGACCAGGTGCACCAAGAGATTACCTAGTATACTACTTGCCAGGACAGGAGAGTCTACAAAACTTTGATGCCATGTCAAATTTACTCCAACCCAAAAGCTTAAGCTAGTAGTTGGAGCGAACCCAATTATAATATCGAGGGATCAATTAATCCACATTCTTTTAGCATGGGGGCATTTCAACAATACCATTTGATCCTCCTGAAAATTTCTATTGGAACGATCATAACTTGCCAAAGGACTTGATAAGACGAATATGCTAATATGATAAGAGTGTTTCACCAAACTGCATTAATTGACGAGTAACACTTACCCTTGGACAGTGCTTAAGTCTGGTTGTTTTTGCCACCCATCAAATGAACCCCCGTGATATGAAAGAACTATCTTAAAATTGGATCTTGCCCACCTCCCAAACCTGTCCTTAGCTTTAATATGTTCCAGTTCAGTTACATCAAGGATGACCTCTGAAATTTCAGTGTCATCAGGAACAGAATATGTCTGCATGGAAAGTTCTCTGGATAAATATAAAAGCATGTAATCCAATATAGATCCTCATGGTAATAAATCATTTGAACATTAACAAACGTGCAGCAAAAGCACTGCTTCAATTCACAGTCAAATATGGTTTCCGCGTGTAGAAAAATGATACTGCGGGGATTAAAATGAAAACAGCATCCCTTATATGATATCTATATCATTCTGCCGTTCATTCTACTTGCAGGAGTGAGTTTACAGAAATAATTGTTCAGGTTAAGAAGCGCTATTGCAATCGGAGAAGTTTTCCACTCTATAACATGGACATCAAGGTGCACATATGACATAAGAAAGATAGAACACACAGAAATGTTGCTCTAGCATATGTTGGAAGGAAAGAGATATATGATCGCACCCCCACAAAATCTAGTTTCCAGCAAGATGCACCAAGGTACTGATGTATAAAGTTAATTAGGTAATGAAACATGCATGGTCGTCTACTTAATGAAAGTTATCTAGGCGGGCTTCATCATATATGAACACTGACCAACAAGATTAGATTTTCCTGCCTATAATTAGGTTGCTCTTTCAGTGTACTATTTTACCATCAGGAACAATCCATTTCGTGATTCAATATACTTAACATGAATAAAGAGAATTGATAGAAATCATTGCAGCAGAACTTTACCATACTCAGCAGAAAAGGTTCCATATTCTAAAATGGTTCTATCTCCGCCTTTAAGATTATGCATACTGATATTCAAAACTAAATCATGGATGGTAATTCCACAAAACATATGAGAATGCCACTATAGAGGTCAAATGACCAAAAACAATACTCAAGAATATCAAGAATGTAACTTAACAACATATAAAATTAGACCATGTAAGAAAGCATCTCTATACCACTATGTTAGCTGGTTACAGCATAAACCAAGAAAAATAACCCTGTCGTATAAACACAAACCCGTTTCTGCAGATAACTGACTTCCATCAAACAGAAGAGAAAAACAAGCAACTAGTATTACAACTGAGGAGAAAACTACTGAATCAAGCCAAACATGGAAAAGTGTCAAGTGTTACGTGTAATCACTCTGCAATGAGAAAATATTAAAATGTGCATCAACTACTGATAAAGAAAAGTGCAACTGATGCTCTTAATACTCTGGAAAAAAAAGACATACCTCTGTTCCAAGCAATGCTGACAATGACTGGTGCCCCTTCACAAGTTTGGAATATAAATCATTCACGTGCTGCCAAGGCCTATCATACATGAATTCATGGCTTTGCCTGCCCAAATTCGAATTTCAAACAAAGTATGTATTAATGTAACACCAAAAATAACTTATAACATTACATGCATGATTTAACAAATTTAAACAGGGTGCCCCTATCCAACCCTAAAACCCAGATGGTGCAATACACGATTATCACCGAACATTGCATTTAGAGTCATCTAATCAAATCAGCAAATTGACCCATCAAAACCCTACTGAGTCGAGCCATAACAGTCGCTTCCATCGCCAAAACCGATTTTGAAAGGGTTTTGGGTGAATAACATCGGGGATAGAGAGAGAGAGAGAGATAGTACCTGGTAGTCCATCTAGCAAATTTGGAGGGAACAGTGTGGTTGTACTGAAAATAAAGCTTGTCTTGTTCCTGTGCTTGTGCTTGTGTCACCGTTTTGGAATGGTCCATGGTACGAAGAGTGCTGTCCCGGAGAGAAGCAGAAGCGGCGGCTCTTGGGCAGTTTATCATTCCCGCCGCCGTGGTGGGTCCTCTCAACATCCCATCAGACTCTAAGCTTCTCTTCTCTGTTCCTCGACCTATCTCTTTCCATTTTCCCACTGATATGCCCGCTTTAATTTCATGTTTTATTACCATCTGATGAAAGAGAAAAGGGAGTGACTATACTTGAAATTAGTCTATTCACATGCAACTACTCTAATAAGATAAAAAATAAATAATAAATAAATAAAAGAAAATGTCATTTATCTCCATCTTCTTAATCGCGACTTTTCACTTAACTCTCTCAACCGGTTAATGTATCTTGACAACTCTATATAATTTCAGAATTTCTCTCATAAGTCTAATGCCATTAATTTTTGGTCAAAATCAACTAATTTTGTAAGAATGACAAATATATCCATCATATTTAAAAACTTAAAATTTATTTTTTAAACTTTTTTAAGAAAATATATTATTCTATAAAATCAATAATAAAACTGATTTTAATATTAAGAATAATTATTTTTTGAAAGAATAAAAAAATTATAAACATAAAAACGATGTTTAAAAACATATTTTCATTTTTAATATTTTTTTCTTTAAAAAATAATATTAGAATAATTTTTATTATTTATTTTATAAAAATCTATATATTAAGAAAATATTTTCAAAATGTTTTTATTTAATTTTTTTAATATGGGGCATTTTCATCATTTTGACCAAAAACTAATACCGTTGGGCTTTTGTGAGAAATTCTGAAAGTATAGGGAACTGTCAAGATGCATTAGTCGGCCGAAGGAGGCAAGTGAAAATCGTGTATATGACATTTTCCCTAAAAAGAATTAATAAAAACCTGTAAAAATTATAATTTTCTCACTTAACTCATGTCAGTTTCAGTTGAAATATGTTTAGAAAGAAAAATGTTCTTAAATATGTTTTAAATTTTCAAATTATACTTTTTTCACCCTCTTTCTCCTTCCTCTCTCCTTCTTCCACCATCTTTTCTCTTATAGACCTCATGTTCGACTCCCACACTTTCACCATCTCTGTTAACAAGGTCATTGATTGTAGGAGTGCTCAAACCCACTTAACCCAAACCGGTCCCCTGAACTAAAAACCAAAATAGTAGGTTCGGTTATCAAAATCAAAAACCGAAACCGAAAACTGACTAGGAATTGATGAGAAACCGGAGTTTACTTAACCAAAAATATTTGAGTGTTTTTTCGACTAAATCGAAACCAGTTCTCACATTAATTTGGGCCTCAAAATTAACAAAAATTTGGTCCCAAGATTTAGTGCCCAAGAGCCCAATAAAAAAGAACATCCCGATCTTCAACTTCATGAGTCGCGTCTCTCTCTCTCTCTCTCTCTGTTCCTCACCTCTCAACCTCTCTCTCTCTTCGACCTCGATCTCGTCGGCAACATTTTCGGCTTGATCCCTACCGACATCACCAACTACCACAATCTCCGGTCGGTGTGCACCACTCCTCAGCGCTTGCAAATCCTTCTCCATTAGTGGACAAATCGTCGAAGACCTCACGCGCCACGGACTGGGACGCAGTCAGAATGAACCGAGGCGGGGAACATGCAATCAAGATTGAGACCTGGAAGAGCCATGAGAAGTATGGTTTTGGTTGGGTCGAGATGAGTGAGTGAGTGAGTGGGTGGGTGGGTAGGTGGGTGAGTGAGTGAGTGAGGTTAGGTAATGGTTTCAAGCCTTCGAGGTCTCAATCGAGCAGTGTGACAGATGATAAAGATGAAGAGAATAGAAGAATTGAGAGACAATTTGTGATGAAGATGAAGATAAAATAGGAGTGACTCAGCTTTTGAGATCTAGAATAAAGATTTGAATCGGTGACTTGATTGTAGAGCATATGTTTCCGCGTGGAAAAATGGAGCACTCATCTAAAATGATAGACGGCTAATATGAAGCCACGTAGCTTGTATTAAACCATTACCGGTTAACCACGGTTTTCAGTTCTAAAAAGTGAAAACTAAATCAGACCATACCGGTTAGTAGAATTTGAAACCAAAACTGGGGTTCTAGTTAATTCCGGTTTTGCTCTGCCTGATTTGCTAGTTTTTCGGTTACTTTTGAGTAGCCCTAGCTGACGGCTGTGTCGATCAGCTTTGCCTCACCCACGATGGTCACTAAAATGTTAAGTTTTATATGTTTAAATGGTTTAGCTTTGTGAAACCTGGCCAGATTTGAGCTTGATATTGAAATTTTGGATGGTTTTGTTTATATGGTCTTATTATGGGGTTTTGTGGAACATGAGCTAGTGGATGAAACAATAATTTGATATCATAATATTTAGGGTTAATTACAGTTCGCTCATAATATACTGGCGCGTTTTACACTTTGTCTCAGCTATAATAAAAAGTTCAAATTAAATTACACTAATTGTATTTATTTTACAATTCCGTTAGAAATTGGATGGAAACCTAAAAATTTGGACGGAAACCTAAATTTTTTTTAAAAAGACGAAAATACCCTTTTAATTGGTTTGACTTGGACCAGAAATAAGCCAGAATTAATTTTTGGCTTATTTAATTGGACCGGTTTTGTATCAAGTTATATGATAATAATAATAGTTAAGTAATTAATAATATATTGGAACTTTCAAATGTCATAACTCTCTCATACGAGCTCTATTTCAGGCTCGTAGTATATCAAATCGAAGAGAATCGGAAGATCAACAACTTATAGAAAAAAAGTTTTTGTCTAATTGTATAAATTTTATAATTTTTTTAATAATTAGACCCGAATGAAATTAATAAATATATATCCGAAATAAAAATAAAAATAATATTAATAATATATTGAAATTTTTGAATGTCATAACTCTTTCATACGAGCTCCGTTTCGAACTCGTAGTATATCAAATCGAAGAGAATCGGAAGATCAACGACTTTGAAAAAAAATAGTTTTTGTCATATTATATAAATTAATCATTTTAATTATTTTTTTATATTTGAATGTATAGTTATTAATTTCATTCGCGTCTAATTATTAAAAAATTTATTTAATTAAAAAAAAACTTTTTTCTAAAGTTGTTGATCTTCCGATTCTCTTCGATTTGATATACTTCGAGTCCGAAACGGAGCTCGTATGAAAGAGTTATAACATTCAAAAGTTTCAGTATATTATTAATATTATTTTAATTATTTTGTTTTTTTATTACGAATGTATAGTTATTAATGTAATTCGGGTCTAATTATTAAAAAATTATAAAATTTATATAATTAGACAAAAACTTTTTCTTCAAAGTTGTTGATCTTCTGATTCTCTTTGATTTGATATACTACGAGCCCAAAACAAAGCTCGTATGAGAGAGTTATGACATTCGAAAGTTCCAATATATTATTAATTACTTAATTATTATTGTTATATAATTTAATACAAAATCGGTCCAATTAAATAAAACATAAACTATTTCTGGTTTATTTCTGGTCCAAGTCAAACCAGCTGAATGGGTATTTTCGTCTTTTTAAAAAAAAAATTAGGTTTCCATCCAATTTCTAACGGAACTATAAAAAAATATAATTAGCGTATCTTAATTTGAACTTTTTAGTATAGCTGGGGTAAACTCTAAAACGCGCCAATATAGTATGAGCAAACTGTAATTAACCCTAATATTTATTCTTGCAAGAGGTTTAGTCTCGTTTAACTCGAATTTTTGACATATAAATTATTTATTAGTTGTTAATGTAACATTTTTTTCTTGATAGATTAGATGTCGGTGTGTCATACTTTAGATATTTTTCGCCAAAAAATCTCCACGCGTGCGACTAACGAACTTAGCCCTAACTCATTTCCCCATCTTTCCCACCACGGGCGAGGCCTATGACCTCTTCCTCCTGGTCATTGTGATCTCGTCTTACGCCTAAACAAGAGAACCCTGGAGCTCCCTGGCCTTACACCGCCGGTAAAGCTTCTTACTTCAACTGAATTGAAGCATACCGAAGTTTGAAACCCGAAGAGCCTACGACAAAAAGTCAGCCTTACACCGCTGGCTCAAGGAGCCAAGACCGCACCAAAAAGGAGGCGCAGCTAAAACACTGCCCCAGGCCAGCCCAATTTCGCCGCCCCGCCATAGAGATATTCTGCAACCCCACAGGTGATGGGTGTGCAACTCCCCTCTGCTTCGTGGCCAAGCAATGCCACCTCATTACCATATACTACAAAGAGATTTCCTATTCAGCTGGACGCATTGGATCAAGAACAACGGATGGATTCCTCTATTTGGAGCACGAGATAGGGTTTTCTAGATCTTTTCATTTATTTTAGCTAGAGTTTTATTTATGGCCTCCTTTGTAAAGTATTATAAGTAGGGGTGTAAGGTATTGTATTTTTTAACTTTGAAGAGCATAAAACTCTACCATTGTTCAGTCGGCCAACTTGTCGCCGGATGATTTTCCCAGCAAATAAAATAAGTTTGACTTGTCCCTCATCGTAGAGGGTCGTCCAGCCCCCAGAACAGTTAGGGTTCCCTAGCGGGTCAAGCGCAGCGGAATTGGAATGATTGACCCGAACCCTCAAGGATCTTTTGCTTACACTAGATGAATCATGAACTATAAGAAAGATGAGAACTTTTACCTCTAGAAAAGTCTAGCAAACTTGTCCTCCTCGAATCCTAAGCAAGCAATCGAGCTCGCTCTCTACATGTGCACACATAACCGAGCTCGAACCTTGCGAAACTAATACCTCCACAAGAATCACTAGCTTCCTTGGTGACCTCTTTTTCTCTCTTGCTCTTCTATTCTCAATGGGAGAGTTAAAAGAAAACCTTTGGGTGAATAGCAAATATGCTCTATCAAGCTTATTGAGGCTCTCACCCCAAGCCTCTATTTATAGGCTTGGGGAAGGCCTCTAGAGCTCGGCCCGTCCGCCTATGGTGTCGATGGACACACCTCTGAGAACAGAGGTGTCGATCGACACCCCATTGGCGACGGCCCTGATCGACACCACCTAGGTATCGATCGACACCCTGTTGGAGAAGGCCCGATCGACACCACCAAGGTGTCGATAACCACCCACATGCCATATTTCTATTCCACCCATTTCGGACCTCTTGAGTCCTATTGAGAAGCTTCGGTTCTTGCCACTGGCGTGTAACCATGTAGGCCCGTGACCTATTGGCAGATCACTGTGAAACGTCATTTCACCCGACCCATCACAAGTGGTCTCTAGTAAGACGTTATGATTACCCAATGTCCACGAGGTATCGATTCGATATCTCATTCATGTCATCTGTATCACTAACCCTTTGTTTGCTTTAGGCGTATGAGATCGAATGAGACATATAGTCGTGATTCTTATGTATTCGATCTAGTTCCTTGAATTCTGAAATGACTGATACGTAATTGGTGCGACTGCACACTTCATCAGTCATACTCATCAAGGGGCCCAGAACCATACTCTTCACCACGTCTCACTGTGGGGAAACAAATCCCTTCGGACGCAATGTGCGCTCCCACTACAGTCCGTCCAATAGCCAATGATGCCCGTTATGACTACCATGTTACAAGCATCGTTGAAGCATGTCAAACTACTGGAGTAACGTTCATGTGAGGCACTCGCTCTAAGGTCTTAAGGAAGTGATCACACGACGACGGAGTATGCGTTGGTGACTTAATTCATGCCCCATACTCCAAGTCGGGTCATCCGATATCGTCTCGCAGACGATATTCGTGATATGACTCTACATCTTGATCAGCAAAACATGATCGTAAGTCATCCTCATGCCAGTCACTTATGTATAAGTATTCGACTAGGGATCCGTCAAACATAATTTCATATTATCTAAAGGCTCCACTATTAGTGATGACACACTAATGACTTTAGAAGAAATTATCGTTTGACACATTACTATAACACAATAATAATGTAAATACCATTCATTTCTAGACAAATGATTACATAAAAAAGACTTGGATTAGGCCACAAGCTCTTACAAGAACCTCGGTCCTTAGACAATTGTCCTCTCCTTCTTTGTTTGTTTACATATCCAACATTGTCACTCTGATGTGCAAACTCGTCTCTACTCTATATACTTGTTTCACCAACGAAAGGCTGGTTTGGGAGACTTAGTCACACGAGCGCGACTCGCCCAAATGTCGCACGGACCTGAAATCTTCGACAAGTTATTCCAAACGTGACATATGGCCTTTGTGTTTATTTAATTTTATCAATACCAAGTTGCTTAAAATATTTTAGGATTAGCGATAAAAAATAAATGTGAATATCTCTATGTCCTATTTATCTAAAGAATATTATGCAAATATGGTTCACTAAGAAAATCCAAACATGCTTCTTTTTGTTGTAATTTATATTTGTTAACCACTTGTTAATGAAGTGCAGCTCAGCAAAGTTTCGATCAATTCACAGAATAATGGTGGTAAGTGTAGGAACTATAATTTGAGTATAAACATGATAGGATAGAGACTATTTTCCGATTTAAAGTTCCCGCGACGTGGTATGGTGGTCACTGACTTGAAAGCAATTTTTTCGGTTGGACTGAGGTGGCGATCGTATTCTGGCTGCCTCCGAGGTTAACACGGCAATTCCCGCGTGCCCACTCAAACATTAGAGTCTGGAGTTTGCACAATTCAATACCCAAAAACCGATTCGAAAAGAGCAATTTGAGAGAGAACAATTATAAGAAAATTCATTTAAAGAAATATATCTCTGCAGTATTTCTCTAAAGTAGGACTCTTTTTTCTTCCAAGTTTATTAATATATAAACTAAAAATAATACTACTGGTATGTGAATTATCACATATATAAATCACATCCATAACAACAATAAGCATAAAAGATGAAGCAATAGATATACCAATATCGAGACACGTTTTTTTTATCAGCAATAATAAATAATATAAATGACAATAGAAAAGTACAAAGGAACAAAGTAGGGGAAATCTGTGCCCCAAACCAAAAGAGGGGAAAACAAAGCCCCAAACAGCCCAAAAAAAGAGAGAAAAGCTAAGACAGGATAGACTAGAGTACCAACCTTGGACTCATCACCAAGTGGCTAAAGTGCGCTCACCTGTCCAAGTCAATATGTCTCTCCCCTCGTCCACCTGCAACAGAGTATAAGAGCGCATCTGAAGTAGCCTGAGAGTCTCTCCAGGTGAACGCTCCTCGTCTCTGAAAATCCGACCGTTCCTAGTGATCAGATGTACCAGAAACCCATCGTGACAAGTCTGGTCAATGCCCTCCTCGCTCCTCTATCTGCAACTCTGGCTCTCCACCCCATACATAAAGAGATCATGAACTGTCCGAGTAGCCGGAAACTGGATACCCCACCATCTGTGAATCTCCCTCTAGAATCTCCTAGTCCAGCTGCAGAAAAGCATAAGATGCTCTGTCGTCTTCTCCCTCCTGCCGCACAGAGCGCACATGCGATGACCAATCGGGATGACCCCCCGGAAAGCGAGAGTGCCTCTAGTCGGTAAACTGCCCTGCAGAACCAGCCATCCGAAACTTCTAAAGTTTGGCGGAACCGGCATATCCCACAGACTCGAAGCCCAGTCCACTGGAACTGCCTGATCCGTCCCCAACATCATGTGGTAGCCCCTCCTCGCAGTGTATCTCTCCTATCAGATGTCCACCAAATCTGATCACGAATCTCATCTGTCGGTCTGATAGTGCCAAGAACCGTAAGTAACTCTGCAAACTCTAACCCTGGTCTAGCTAGCCGCACCCCTCTGAATGGAATAGACCAACCCTCAAGAACCCATGCATCACGGACTGAATGGCCCGGGTGACTCAAACGCTTGTAAAGTCTGTGAAACCTGGTCCTCAAGCAAAAATCACCCAAACAACAATCATCCCAGAATCTGATCTGTCTGCCATCACCAAGTCTCCAACGGACACACCCAGCCCCAAAGATCCTAGGAAAAGCCTGAACAGATGAGAGACCAAGAATATCCCGCAAAGCCCTGGACCCTGAGTGGCCAGAGAAAGAAAGCGACGAAAAGTCCCAAGACGACCTGTCCCAACCTATTTCGTACACAAGATCCTCTTCCATAAAGGATTCGGTTCTGTCGCAAATCGCCACCTCCATTTCAACAGCATAACGATGTTTACCTCCTGAAGGCGACAAATACCCAACCCTCCCTGTCTGATCGGCCTGCAAACATGCTCCCACCTGACCTTCACATACCCCCGGCGTCCACCTCTGCCTCTCCATAGGAACCTCCTCATAATGGACTTCATCACAACAATAGTAGTCCTGGGAGCCCGGAAAAGAGACATGTAGAAGATAGGCAAGCTGGAGAGAGCCGCCTTAATCAGCGTGATCCGTCCTATAAAAGAGAGTGAGCTTGCCTGCCACAAAGCTAACCTGGTCCTAAACTTGGCCACAACCGACTCCCAAGTCACCACACGTCGGTAATCCGCCCCTAAGCTGAAACCCAAATAGGGTATAGGAAGTTGCCCGACCACACAACCAAAAGATCTAGCTAAACGTATGTCACCACCATCCTCAAGATTCAACCCCAGCAAGACTGATTTTTCGAAGTTTATCCTCAGGCTTGACACCACTCAAAATACTGTAAAATCAACCAGAGCTGAAATAATTGATGCGGCTCAGCCTCGACAAATAACAGGGTGTCGTCTGCAAATTGAAGGTGTGAGACTCTCTCCTCATCAGTCACCCGAATCCCCCTAAAAATCATAACCTCCTCTTCACGCTGAAGAAGAAGGTGTAGCCCCTCCATCTCTATGATGAACATGAGCGGGGATAAAGGGCATCCTTGCCTGACTACTCTCCTAATGTCGAACTGACTCGTGGGGGAGCCGTTGACCAAGATCGAAGCAAAGGAGCCAAGACAAGAAGCGATCCAATGCCTCCATCTAGGGCCAAAGCCCATAGCAGCCATAACGCTCCAAAGGTAACTCCAATCGACCCGGTCAAAAGCTTTCTCAAAATCAAGCTTGAACACCGCCACCCTGAGCGTGACCTGCGAACCATGTCAATCAACTCGTTTGCCACCAGGACGCCATCAACTAGCTGTCTACCACGAATGAAGCTAGACTGTACCTTGCTAATCAAATCGCCAATATACTGTCGCAACCGAATGGAAAGAACCTTAGCCAAAAGCTTATAAGGTCCTGAAATTAGACTAATCGGCCAAAAATGTGCGAAGTCACGAGGGGTCTCAATCTTCAAAATCAAGGCGATGAAAGAAGCATTGAGACCCGACCCGATCCTCCCTGTCAGGTGTAAGTCATGAAAGAAAGCGTGGACATCCTCCCTGATGACAACCCACATCTCGCGAAAAAAGCGCATGGTGAAGCCATCGGGGCCCGGGGCCTTAGCCCCATCGCACTCTGAAAGGGCCGAGAGGATCTCCTCCTCAGTGAAAACAGCCTTTAAAAAGGGTGACCCCCCCCCCCCCCGGTGGAAAAGTCTTGAACGGAAGAGACGGCAAACTAGGCCTCGCAATAAAATCGGGCTGAAATCTCGCCTGAAAATGATCAACTGCAGCTATGCGAATCGGCTATGGCTGTGTCTGCTCCTCACCGTCAATAACCATACACCAAATACGACTCCTCCTGCCTCTCGATGTGGCGCATCTGTGAAAATACCGAGTGTTCATATCTCTCTCAAGAGCCCAGCGAACCCTCGACTTTTGCCTCCAGATGTCCGCGCGAGACTTCGCCAGGCCTACAAGCTCGGTCCGGAGTCCTGTAAAGCCATGAAGACTGGACGGTGTGCCGTGATAGTGTCTGCCAGAATTCTGCCCTTATGGACCGAGCCCAGACCCCCAGCGTTCCAACTCAAGAGCTTCATTGCTGAGCGAGAGCCCACGGCCCCGCTGGGAAAGCAGTATCAACTCCACTCTGAGTCGGAAGAGAACCTCCCAACAGCTCAACAACCCTCCCAACGTTCGCCGCCGTGATACTCGTAGCCGACAGTCCCTCTTCCTCCCTCTTCGAGGTCTCCACCAACTCCGAAAGTTCTCCCTCTTCTGACTCCTCCTCAATCCCCTCAGAACTCCAACCTCCACTTCCCCTCTACCCAGGTCTAAGTCTTCCCCGGTGGCCTCCTCCCACTCGTCATCCGAGCCCACGGTCTCATCTATATCCTCTACCCGTGTATCCCTCAAAACTGATAGCTCCTCACTCTCCCCGCTCTGACTGGACTGGGTCCTGTCTCTGACCATCCTATAAGGTGCATGCGGAACCCGGATCGCAGAGACTGAGGACGTCGAACGTCTCCCAGTAGATAAAAAAGAGTGCATCCCCTCCAGGGAGTAACCCCTGCGCAATCTATCTATGGAGATCGCCGCCAAGGCCGAAGACGAACCCACCCAAACTGAGTCCTCGTCTCTCCTTGGTAGTTCACTCTCACTATCGTGATCGTCGGGTGTCAAAGGTCTGGACGTCGAATAAAGACCCTCATCCTCGAATCCAAGACACAATGAGTCTCCCTCGCCGACCCGAGTATAATCAAAGTCAACAATTCTCGGGTAAGGCGTCGGAGGGGATCCTGGAGTCCGAGCAAAGCCCACGGTCTCCCGCAAAGTGATCTCCCCCTGATCTCCAGACTGTGTCTCCAAAACCTCCTCCTGGACAGTGATCTGAGTCTCAGCCTACGTCTCAGTAACCTCATTCTGCTCAACAACCTCTGTCTCTTGGACCTCTCCTTGAGAGGTAGCGTGCTCCCTCAATACCTCCGTCTGTGTCTCCATCTCCTCTGCCCAAGAGACCTTACCCCTACCCCGCCTGAACGGTATGATGGCCCCCGCTCGGACGGGGGATAACTAAAGGTCGGTGTCTGTCGGAGTAATGAATGGGATCTCTGAAAAGGGAGCGACCTCCAGACCTACTCTAACTGATCCCGCTCCTAGCTGGCAAACTACTTCCTACGACCTCTGGAGAGGGTCCGAGACGTGCACCAATACTGCAACACGCTCAAAACACCCCTCGCCAATGGAGTATGGGTGAGTAGCAATTGTTGCTACGTTTAATAGTTGGCATGATTTTTTAGCGCAAAAGTAAAGAAGTCGAGCAACATGTTACATGACATGTGGAGCAACTTGTTACGAGCCGCATATTAGGAAAGTCTGAACCTTTCCTATTTCGACGAAGCTTGGAGCAAAAGAAGAAAGGCGCCACGAAGACTTGGAGCGCAAGAGAGTGACGTCGACAAGTCAGGCGACTTCCAGCTGGCAATTACACGTCAGCAAAAGGCGGCAACTCGACTTGCCTGATTTCATCAGGAAGTCAGAACAGGCAAGACGACTTCCAGCTGTTCGTGGAAGGCGGCAACAACTTGCCTGACTTTCCTGTTCCTGATCCGAGAAGGATTAGGAATGTGAGCTGCTATAAAAAGCCCTTGGCTTCCCATTAGCAGTCATCCGTTCTTGTTCTAACACCTGCAAGATTTCTCAGAGCTCTTAACCGTGCACCATCGGCGTGTTGAGAGGCTGATGAATATTCGCTAGAACGGACCTTTTGCTCCGATCAAACCTTGAGTCGCGAAGACTAAGTGTTTGGGTCGGTTAGGGTTTTTGTTTGTGATTGAAGATTCACAACTCCGTCCAAGAAGACAACGACACCGAGCATGGACTTGCTCGAAGGGTGGAATTGAGGGAATCTCAAAGACAGGGGGAGAGGTTCCTAGTCGAGGCGATTCACTGTGAGATCTATAGTAGCTTAGGACAATAGCTTGTGTGATAGCTAGTTGGGCTTGAAGTTGTACTATTGACTACCTGATAGTGAAAAACCTTTCCACTGGCAAAGTGCCCCCAAACGTAGGTGCAGAGTCACCGAACTAGGTAATCATCTCTGGTGTCGTGATTATTATCTGTCTATTACTTTGCTTACTGTTTCCACAAGAAGTCGATACACAAGTTAAAGACTTTGTGTTCGACTTCCTAACTTGGCTACGATTCAGAATTTCAGCAATGAAGCTGCCAATAACGCCTACTATCGTCTCAATCGAGGCCAAAGACCATGCTGACAGCGGAATCCCCCGGATGTGTACCTAGCGAAACAATCCAATATGCATGAACCTGTCACAGTCAGCCGCGTAAAAGAAGAACCATCGACGAAGATCTGCCCACTGATCTGCCCGAAGTCTGTCTATCGCGCTGACATCTGCAAAGGATAAAAGGAACACACGCTGTCCCAAGTCTGAGATCGTGACGACCTCTGAACCTGCGCCCCACATCTCTGAGAGAAGAGCTCGCCGATCAAAATCTCGGACTGCCACGGCTAAGATGCAAAACTGTAAACACTTCGTGGAGCTGTGGAAAAGAACGCAACTACGAGTCGGAGCGGTCGAGGGGATAAACCGATGCTAACTAGAGATGGTCAGGGCTGTGGGTGGTTCTGTAGTCTCTATTCGAGGCTCGCGAGAGAGGGACGGGATAGTGCGTGAGTGTCGTACAGTTGCCAAAATGAGAGTGTGTCCTCTCAGGACCGATTTGTGCAAAGCAAAGATCGCCTCCGTACGCGCCTGTTCTGTAGCTAGGCGTACAAATCCATAGCTCGCCCAGCGGTGTCTCTTCGGAAGCGTTATCTGCAAAATCTCCCCAACACGTCCGAAGAGGTTCCTGAGCTCCGCGACTAACGGGCGGGATGGTAGATTACCCACGTATGTCAGAAAAGTGGATTTGGAAACCTCCTCCAATTTCCGATCCGTACGTGGATTAATGTGAGCGTCCCGATCGACCAAAAGCTCACAATCGGCCTGTGTCGATTTAGTGACCTCCCTATCACCCCTCTCTCCCGAGGCGACACTAACGGCTTTAGCCGAAACAAAAGAGTCGACCAACGGGCGCTTTCCTTCTCTAATATCTCTAAGCCTACGATCCGAAAGGCATTTCAGATCGGCTAGAATAAGTCTGGCTGGCTTGGTCGGCTCGGCCGAAACAGCCGGTTCAGGAATCAGACAGGTAAAAAAGTTTGAGGCCGATTTGTGTACCTTGCTTTTGCCGGTCTGGTCTTGCACCCGAATCGAACCGGTCTGAAGCGTCAAACCGGAGTAAAAGGAGTCTGTATGGGCCGATCAGAAGTTCCCTTCCGTCGGCCCAGCCCATCTGTGCGCTCGTCCGGCCCGCGCGAGGAAGAGCTTCGGCTCAACCCACCAGGATAGCGTGCGTCGCAAAAGTGGGCTCGGCACAGACTTGGTCTACGCGTCCCTGAAGCAGAACCCGAGCTGGCAGTCCGGCCCGTCGACGTCGCTAGAGGTTTGTTGCCGGAGGTCAGTCGTCTGTACGCCTTTAGGCCCCAGACGGTGCCGGAACCGTCCCTAGGAGGTCGGACAGACTCGGCCAAGGTAACGCCAGCCAACCCGCGCGATGGAGGATTGTTGGTTGAGCTTGCCGTCATCTGCCTCCGGCTCTGAGGGCGAGGGCAACCCCTCGAGCCATCACGATCTGCGCCAAACCTTAGTCTCCGGTCCTCACCGTCTCTTCCCGAGCCACAACCCGATCTGGTGCGTAGTTCTGACTCGGTGACTGGAGCCTCCTGTTTAGGTTTTGAGATACCCGCAACCGCCAACGAGGGATTTGAATCCCTACCCCAAACCTGACGTCTGATCGTCATGGCAGTGGAAATGACGGAGTCCTGGTGATGCTCCGGGCCGCCTCCATCACCTGCAAAACGAAGAGGGCCACGCGATCGAGCCTCTCTCACCGATTCGCCATCACCAAATTCCAGTGTTCGTTTTCTGTCATCCCGACGTCGATCATCGGCAATAGTCTCGTGTGTCGCGCTCCAAGACACCGATCGACCTCTCCCTGTCTTCTCCGGTGCTGCCTGGTGCGTCCGCCATGGGTTCCGGATCAAAGCTTCGCAAAAAGCCTCGAAGAGTGGCTCAAAAATCTGAGAAATGATGAGCCGGCCCTTGGACATGACCTCCCTACCTCCTCTTCCCCTCATCGGATAAAAAAATGGCAGAAAAAACACCGCCTGAGGTCACCGGGAAGTCACCGAAATCGATGCCGGAAATCACCTTCTAGAGAGCGCCCAATTTCATATCCCCTTAATATCGAGAAACGTGCTCAAGGAATTCAACATCTCTAACCTCATGAAATAAACGATTACTATAAGATATGAATCTGTATGCAGCATCATCAATACCTTAACCAATGAACATAACAACAAGGTTTTAAGTTCATAATGTTTTCTTTGAGATGAAGTCTAAACTTGTTTTAGCTAAACACCCCCACATGCCAAAAAACTTTCAGATTAAAGCATCACCCCCACATTTCAGTATAATTGTTTAAACTTTAAAAGTCTAACAACAATTTCCGTTTAGACATATTAATATAAATATTTAATATGAAGTTCATACCTTCTAAACACGCACATATAACTACTAGCATGCACATATCAAAATATGACAATGAAGCACACTTCAAAATCACCAAGTAATACATAATTGCTTACTTTGTCAAAAGAAGATGCACACAAGGTTCTCTATTTGTTTCGCAATTTTCAAACCTTTTAGGTCCACCCGAAGTCTCTCTGCAAACAGCACATGTCATAGGCTCGGGATCCTTCTACCATCTTTATCGTATCATCAAGCCATGACACGCCTCAACATTTTTTATATTCAATTTTGGCAAATCACATGCTCAACTAAATATTAATTCACACAAGAATTAGTAAAAAATGGTGGAAGCTTAAATAATCATAGTAAGCATGGAGATTAAATGGAATCCAAATCTATAGAGTTCCATAACGAGTTTCGAATTTCTCATGCAATGATCCACATAAATCCGGATAATCCAGAACCACTCTTGTCAAGTGTCGAGCTTCAGCAAGCTTGCAACCTTAGTTAAAACATATTGGATCCAAACTTATCTACCTTGAGTCTAAAAAAGAAATACTATAACATCCACTTGTTAAGCCCAAACTCATCTTGTTTAGGTCTTTAATAAAAAGAATTATTATATCAATATTTTTATTTGATTCAAGTTCATCTTAACCAAACTCATCTCAACAAGCTCAAAATATCATTTTAGACCTAAGTTCCAAGCCCTAAGGCATACACATACGAACCCGTGAACTCCAAAACATGATTCGTTGAATCTCGTCTAATCTTTTGGATGGTATGTTAATGATTTCGGGTGCCAAGCTTGAATCACTGTACATGAATTTTCTTTTCTCCTACTTAGGCCCAAATAACTATAGCCCAATACTTTTAGGGTTTTTGTAAACATAAACTTGACCAGTTTAGAATACGTTCGACATTTTCTCTAGTCTTCTCCGCTCATCATCAGTCGTAGTAACCGTGCGACTCCACGGAGACCTTGATGGCGGCTCCAACTAACATTCGTCAGGAATGTTTGATGCCCACCAGAAATTCGGCCACCACCTTGTCGTTGGTCATGTCTCTCTGAAGACGGAGACTACACTGAAGAGCTCGAAACGACAACATAAGAAGACATCGTCGATTCCTTATTCTTCTCATGTTTTGATTTTGCTTTAGCCCAAGACCAAAGTAGGCATAATCACGAAAATTTCATTTTTCGAGTTTATGCCCAATTTTGAAGACCCTTTTCAAATTCTGACACACATGCACCAAACTAGTTATAAATTAGCATTCATTCATATAGATAAAACATGCACCAAACTAATTATAAATTAGCATTCATTCATATAGATAAAACAGTAAAATTTCCTAAAAATTATGTTCAGTTTTCTAAAACCAAGAAGCCAAGATTCTCTATCACACATAGAGATAACCATATAATCAAAAGCATGAGTTGTCTATATTCTCTCAGGTGCCTAATCCCTGCAATCTTAAACATTGTCCCAATTGGAACAATAAATAGTTCGATAACGCTGACCCATCTATGCACGTGGCTAGAACTACTAAAATTCATAATACACGATTATAAACTTGATAATAATATTGCATAGAGAAAACGAAACAAAGTTTAATAAAGAGTTTCACGAGCAGTTACTCGAACAATACAATAGTTAGAGTTTTAGAGCAGGGCAACAAATTGCAGTAACCATTATTATACTTATAAAATTGCTTTCAAATTGTAGGAACTATAATTTGAGAATAACAATGATAGAATAGAGATTAATTTTCAATTTAAAGTTACTGCGTCGTGGTATGGTGACCACTAACTTGAAAGAAATTTTTCTAGTTGGACCGAGGTGGCGATCGTATTCCGGTTGCCTCCAAGGTTAACACGGTAGTCCGCTTGATGTGGCCCACTCACACATTAGAGTCTGGAGCCTACACAATAAGTACATACTTCCATTCATGATTTCATCGCACACTTGAGATGAAGGAGAGGGAGAGTGGGGTCAAAAGGATAGTATTTTAAAATTTAAAACATAGTTAAGGGCATTTAAGTTTTTAACAGGTTTTAACGGAAATTGACTAAGTGAGAAAATTGATAATTGAGGTAATGATATGTAACTATCTCTATTATTATTTTTTTGTAAAAGACGGAAATACCTCTGAATTATTATTATTTTTAAATTAAGGTTGTTCGTCGAAGATCGACGATGCCTCACGGCGGCATGACTCCGCCTGTGAGAGCTTCTAGTACGGCGACAGTTCTGGGTCTTGCAGTGGTAGTTGCGACGGCAACTAGCGGTGAAGAAGGTAAGGGATTGCAGAAACGGGGTCGAGGGCAGTGGTCAATGAGGTTGAGGCCGTGGTTGAGGTCGGAGTGGGGAACTGGGCTTATCTGGCGTCAGTGGGCAGACTCATGCAAACATACCAAATTAGGGGGTCTCGACTTGCTTAAGCTTCAATACGTGGGAACCGGCGGGTTTGGTTGGTTGGTAGGTCAGTCGATACTGGGAGGGAACCGGAGTTATCTGGCATCAATGGGCAGTCACATGCAAGCATACTGAACTAAGGGGCCTCGGCTTGCTTAAGATTCAATATGTCAATTGGGTGTCCTATTAGGATCGGTACTGGAAGGAAACGGGGGGGGGGGGGGGGGGGGGGGGTGTCCCTGGTATCGATGAGTTGATCTGGTTAAACCCAATGAGTTAGAAGAATTTGAATATCACGATGTCCATATTGATCGCATGGTTGATCGAAGAAGCTGGTTTAAGGCGGCCTGCAACAAGATCACGGGGTTTCTCCATCCGTATAAGTTGGAGGTTGTGGCTCAGCATGAAGCTAACTGGTTCGAGCCGATTGGTCTCCAGGGTTATCATGGATGCTTGTGTAAAACACTCTGCAGCAAGATCACGGGGTTTCTCCATCCCTATGAGTTAGAGGCTCTGGCTCTACATGATGCTAAACGGGTCGAGCTGAACAACTTTGGAGGAATCATTAGCGAACGATGTTGCGTACTGCTCACTATTGGAACATGTGTTCTTTGTTTTGTTTGTAATCAAATGGCTCACGAATTGGCCATGTTTTCTTTAACTAACAATAGCTGGGATTATGGTGAGGGGTATGTCCCACCAATTGTAGCTTCAGCTGTCCGGCTTGATGCCAGATTAATTATTATTTAATTAATAAAATTCGCTTTTACCTTAAAAAAAACAACAATATCATTTAAAAACAAGTTAACTATATACTTTTAATTTAGGTATATTTTCGTTGTTTAAAAACTGAATATTCGAAAAATCTAATGCATAGAAGTCAAATACATCAGTAGCAAAGTTGAGAGATAAACAAAACACGTTTGTAATGAATGAGTGTTAATTAAAAATATCATATACTTAAAATGGGTTATCTACCATTATCCCCCACAATCTAATTTATGTATAAAAAGAGTAAGGTATTTTGACAAGTGGCAATTGCTTCTCAGAAATTTTTTCAACTGTCCCATTTTTGTGTGTTTGGTTTTTGAGAAATAACTGTCATTTTCAGTTATTATTTTGTTTCTTCAAGATTTTGTGTATTTGTATTTTCGTCAGTATTTAATGAACAATTGTTTTGTGTTAGTTGGTATATTTGTTTGTATGATTGTGTTTGTTGGTACGCGTCTCTCCATGATGTATATATATATGTGAGATGTTTATGTTGTATCGGTGGTGTCGATAGGTGCAATATGCCATTTCTTGCATAGCCCGCAGATTGTTCTCGGTTAGAATGTTGGTCGTCGTTGTGCTTCTCATCTCAGACTTTGTGTTTGCGTTAGCGGCTGCAATTGTTTGATATTTTTCTGATTGAGCGATCACGTGGTAGGTCTGAATGTCGGATTTCCCGTCTTTATCCATCCTATATTGTAATTTTTCTGTTTCCCAGTGTTGTTGGTGTTTCGAAGTCATGGGGGTCTTGTTGTTCTTGGTTTTTTTTCTTTAGTCATGGTGGTTGTGGTTGTGGTTGTTCTTTTATTTCTTTTCTTTTACAATGGTAATTATGGTGCTGCCTTTTTTGTTCTTTTCTTTCGGCGGCTGTTTGGGACGTCGGGAGTGCGGTTGGTTGGTTTGTTGTGCTTTGAGAGATGGATGCAAGTCAGTGATCGAGGCTGTTGGCATGTTGGTGTTCGAGTTCCATAGTTGGAGGTATGTGTGTATGGTGTGTTGTGTTTTCAAGTTCTTGAGATTATGAGTTTATATTCTTGGTATTGTCGGTTGGTTTCAACGTAAACTTTATTTTTTTACCATATTGTGCGATTTAGTTGGTAACGTAGTTATTTTGATTTGTTCTTAATTAGTTATGTATTCTTGTGTTTATTAATAATATACTTGTTTTATATGATATGTTTTTGCATGTTTAAGATGACAATGTTAATGTTCTTGATTCTTTGGCTCGTCGAGCGACATGTGTGATGGATGAGTTTTGGTTTGCGAGAAACGGGGCAGCAACGTGGAGGTGTGAGACAGTGGCAACGGGAAGGTTTTAGCTTGTGGAGGAGGAGGGGCGACTGACATGTTTTGGTTCGTCGAGTCCAGCGGTGAAAGATATTAGACTTAGTGTTCTTGGACTTTTGTTAATTTTGTGAGTTCTTTTTGAAGTTTTGCTATATTGGTGTGGTTTTCTGCGTTTTAAGATATAGGGTTAATTATTTGACATTCAATATTAAACAAAATTGATTTGTATTGTATAATTATAATCCTTTGTTTTATAAATTTTTTTCTTTCAATTTCATATTAAATGTATTTTTGATGAATTGATTTTCTTATTACGTAATATATAAGACAATTTGAATGATAATTATGAATGATACAAATAATTCTTTGCTAAAGTTTTATTGAACAACTGTATATCATAAGCTCTTGTATATAGAAGGTAGTAGTTGATTATATAGTATTTTAGTTAATATATGGTGAAAGATAAAACTTTTTTACTGTGCTCAATCTAAAAGTATATTTCCTCCAAAATTTTAGGATAATTATTTATCATTATATAGTTTACGTTTAACAATATGTTATTCTATATATTTAGTTTAAACGATAAATCGTTTGAGAATAAACCATGTGATAAAGCTTATTCATAAAAAAATATAATTAAAATCTAATCAGTTGCAAAAGTCATTTATAAAACTAAATTTTCAAATAATAAAATATCAATTTTTTAACTGATAAAATACATTACATTTAATTATGATATGATGTGTTGTAATATAATTATACCATCATATTGCTCAATTTATTAAGTGTGTTTTATACCAATTAAAACACTTTAAAATCAATTATTTTTGTTTGCGTTCGAGGTTGGATTTGAAATATAAAAAAAGAACTGAAATTTGACAATTTAAGGAAATGAGAGTTCACCCCATTCTACGATAATAATACAAAAACTTCATTTCTTTTTTTTTTCTGAAGTTGAAACATCATTTATGATATTCTTTTTTTTTAAAAGAAGCTATATATTTTTTAACACATAAACGTTATAATGACATGTTTTTTAATTATATTTTTATTATGTGCGAAGAATCTATAAACCATGTGTGTTACATATTAATTTCAATTTATCAATTTGAACGCAATATAATTTTTTTAAACCACTTTTTAATTTACGCTAAAATTCTATTCACATCCTCTAACAATATTCGAACCCACAACATGTCAATGTTGAATATGAACCTAAAATCGTTAATTTCGGGACTGTAAGAATCTTATGAACTTTTCGTGACTTTCGGGTCATTTGGTACATTTCGACATTCAAGATGTTTTAGGACTTTTTTAAATCATATGAATTTTTTGTGAAATTCACGAACTTAGTGACATTTGAAATTTTCAGGAAAGTTCGAGAAATTCAAGAATTTTCGGGCTATCGAAACATTTTAGGACATTATTTAGTTTTAAGATGTTTGGGCCGTTTTGAAATATTTGGGACATTTCACATGTTTAGAACATTCGGGTACATTTAATTTTGGATATTTTTAAATGTTTGTGATATTAGGCTTTCAAGACTTTAGGAACGTTTTAGGACATTTGAAACATTATGAGTTATTCGTGATATTTTGAAAATTTATGCTTTCGGCTTTTCTGAATTTTCAAGATATTTGGGTCGTTTGGAGTATTTAGCACATTTTGGGACATTTAGAATATATTGGGGCATTCGGGTCTTTTGAGATATTTGAGACTTTAGGGACATTTACAAACATTGTTTATTTTTAGGAAATTTGGAACATTTAGGAAATCATATAAGATAATGGGTATTGATCAAGAGCAAACACATGTTTTGGATACAAATTTTCGAACGAGCTCTCACCGTCTGATCTTTTCTTTAACAGCCACGATTCACGCGGTTATTCAAGTGGCACATATATGTAATTATCCATAACTATGGGGCTAGCGCTGACATTTTCCATCATCCAAAGGGAAATGTAGTAATTCCTCAATTGATTAGATTGGTTTAAATAATAATTTCTGCAAGATTTCAGGTAATCATGCATATCTTAGCCCTGATCAAGTAATCTATCAAATCCCTCTTTTATGCCAAAAGGATTTGTCTTTATCAGAGGTTAAACCCTAGCAGAGCTTGAGATCTTCCACATTCTCCCCTATTTATACATCAACGTTTTTCTATACCAAATCACCATTATTTCTACAATAAATTGCAATTTCACTCACAGGCAGATAGTTGAACATCATGGCTTCATTTGGTCCCCTCTCCCAACCGACCCTGAATAGCCCCAGGAAGAGGAAAGCTGGTAAGATCAACCATTGGTCATCATATGTTTTAAGATCTGTTTAGCAGTAGATCTATTTTTACCAAACATGATATATCTTCATTAGTGGATGTTTCAATTGATTTCGTTGTTGCATGTATTTTTCACTATTATTTTGTCTTTTGTATCTAAAGGCTTATTAATTTAAATTGACCCAATATATGACTAATCACATTAAGTTGAAGTTATTTGCAACATAATGTTGTATAATAGTTTAATTTCAGGGTGTACCGTCCAACTCTTTAGAGATGCAGGATCTAATGTTATATACCGCCCGTTTTGGTTTGAAAAGTTCGAAATACGGTACATGTCATTTATGAATTTATGTTCCCTGTGAGAAAAATCATGATGCCAAACATTGATCATCTGTCATTGTGTTAGTATAATATGTCATGCATGAATGTTAATGGATGCTATTTGTAGTATGTATGTTCTATTTTCTAATTAGAGTTAAGTCATGGGTCTATATTATATTGTGCATCGTTGAATTTTTGAATTTTTGAACTTCTAACATAAGTGTTATGTCTTCTTAGTATGATTATATTGTTAATGTGTTATTGGTATTTGATAAGGTTTTGCATGTCACATATCTCATTACCAATATGTCATTGATAATATGTCTTGCATCAGTGCCTAAACGTATGCTAATTGTGTGACATAATAATATTCTTCAAATGTCATTAGTAATCTGGAATTGATCATCAATCATTATAATTCTCCTATTATATATTACTCATGTGTCATGTGTACACCATACATATTTAACTATTCATGTTTCATATCATATTATTCATTATATGGTCTTCTATTATTTTTTTGACAACAGATACTCCAATTAGGATGCTGCTTGATGAAGCTGACTCAGATTAGAATGAGACTCTCATGAGTCGCCTCAATAGGATGAAAGCAGCGTCCAATACTAGGCTAAATGGGAGCACTGGTCGTCGTTCTATGAAAAGAACAACAACATTCAAGTCTAACGTACCAGGACTCAAGATATGTCTACCGAGTAAGCTGCCGCAGAGGCCAGGTAGTAACAGACGGACTCCTTCACGCCCCAATGCACCTATTGTGGATGCCAACACTGACAACCTTCCCAAACTGCATACCAGGGCATCTCCATTTGGGTTATGGAAATGTATCCAGAAGATGTCTGGGGCACAGAGGGAAGACATTTCTGCTATGGGGTTTGGAAATTTCTTGAAGCTTGGCGTCAGCAAGATTCCCAAAACCATTGCATTCTGGCTAGTTGAGAATTTTGACATTGCTAGTATGTCAATTGTCATGCCGTCTGGAAAGAAGTTACACATAACCGAGGAGGATGTCCAGTGCACACTAGGTATCCCACGTGGAACAAGAGAACTAGTGGCGAAGAAACATAATCGTAAATACCGTGGTCTCATCTCATGGAGGGCGCAATATGGCACAAAGAATGGCAGTATATTGCCTCGGGTTATTTATCGAAAGATGCGTGATCAACGGGATGGAGGTGTTCTGTTCAGGCAGAACTTTCTGGTTATGTTTTCAACCACCATGATTGACTTTGGTACGAGTGTATTTGCCAACCAAAACTACTGGCAAGCAATTGAGGATCCGTATGTTACTTCTGAGTTCAACTGGCGTGCTCCTATTATGGATAGCCTTGTCGTTACAAAGGGTGAATGGAGTGATCGAAGAGGAGATGTCAAGAGCTGGTTTTATGGGCCCATTACCTTTCTTCTGGTAATGTTCATATCTTTATTTCAGTTCTTTTAATATGCATACCGTCATATACTAATCTCATTTGTATTCGTTCATTCAGCTGATGTATCTGGACCGAGTCGAGTACCAACGATATTCTGTCGACCGCGTGTTCCCAACGTTAACCGGTTGGACAGACCAGAAGATTCAATAACGCATTGATAAGGAAGAAGAGCACAATTCCTTTGGTCAAGGGTTCATGCTTGTCAATAGGGTTGTTATACCCACTGATGATTCTGAAGCACAAACTGATAGGGATGGTCTTCATATGTACACCCCTAGAGATAGTCATGTGCTTGCAAAAATTAAGGTAATAATTGCCACCACATAATTTTGTTTCTTTATGTGCACAATATCTTATATTCTTTTTTTCTACATTACAAAGATCCAGGCCGTGATTCGTCAGATTCACCTATTGAAGAAGAGCATTGGTGCTAACATGATGGAGTTGAGCAATCCGGTTGCTATTGCATTATCTTGTTTTGGAGTAAGACAAGACGATGAAGGAGAGCATGTTGTACAGACTCATGCTGAGCTGGCCAATGTTAGTCCTCTTGATGATCCATACTGGTCTGATCTAGTTGTTATGGAGGCTTGCGATCGTATATGGGATAGCTTGAAGAAGGAAGACTATGCCACCTTATACCAAGGTATGAACAACGTTCCGAATAATGACGAACAAGTTCCCATCCAGAATCGAAACCAGGAATCATACAAGACCGGTAATAAGGACCCTCCCCATGAGCGAGCTAATGAAATTTTCAAAAATGCCGAATCAGATGTTACTGCTGCCGGAGATCAGGAGGGGGTACCGCCAGTTCAATATGATGATTCACCGTCATTCTCCATTGGCCTCACACAAGAGTTTCATACCTCTGCTGTCCATACCACTGTGACACAATCAACTGCACATGTTAGTATAGACAAGTCCACTCCCACCCATATTGGCATGACACGAGAAACTTCTCCAATACTTCCCAGGTCCCTGGAGCATGATTTTGATTGAGACAATGATTCTGATGATGACTCCGAGCCAGATGATGAAGATGCAATCATCACTCGTGGTCGCGCAGGTCGAGCACAGAAGCTACCTTGAGTGTTGTTGTCGCCATATGCCAAAAGGCGCACTGATTTCACATCGGACCTGAAGTCTTATGAGACTAAATTCTTTTCATTCTTTATGGCTTGCAACCAGTCCCCTCTCAAGTGAGTGTCTGTTAACATTATTTCATACTCAAAATTAACTGCATATGTCCTATTTCGCTATTTAATTATGTACTCCATATCAGTAATACGGTGTATTTGGAGGAGAATGGTCGATTCCCTATGCTTCTAAAAGATGCCCAGACAATGAATGTCCGTACCAATGTTGTTGACTGCTGGATGCGCTACCTCAACGATGTTGAAAAAATGCGTGACCCAGATGGCCCAAGTAGAATATTCATAACAACAAACGCCACAGTTTGTCCTCAGTTATGTGTTTGTGTTTTCCGCTAATCATTAGCTAGCCTGCTGTGTAAAATAACTTGCATCGTTTACAGCGTGTTCTGGGTCACAAAGACACTGTTAGCAGGCAGGGAATAAGGGACTTCAAGGAGCTCGTGAAGGTTGAACTTTAGAGGGCTGTCGTTCCTGTTAACAAGGCTGACCTGGTGAGTATGATCACACATAATCCATTATTCGTGTTTTTATTTACTGCTTGCATTTGACTCTTCCTGCTCTGGTGCATGTCAGATAATTGTTGCTGCTAATGTGGGGAACATCTACTTTATTATGTGCTTCGACATAAAGAAGCATATCGTTGAGTTGTTTGATAGTTCTGATCTGAAAAAGACGGATGCGCTCAGATATAGAGCGCTGCCAGAGAACATTCTGAGTTTTATTTGTCATTTTTCATGTTTTTTTATATTCGGTCACATCTAATGTGTCATTTTCTGGGTTATACAGCAAAAGGCAATATCATCTCTATTTGTTGACTCTGACTCAATTATTGCTCGCAATATCATGAAGGCTAAGATTGGTATAATTAAGCTTCCGTGGTCTGGTTCAAAGATGGAGGCAGAGGCAGGTGTTTTTGCAATGTGGCACGCAGAAAACTACATGGGCATGACGCAATTGAAAGCAGAGCTAGGAAGGAACGCTGTAAGTTGATTTATCGCGTTGAAGTTTTTACAATTTTAATAATGATTTGTATCAGTACATTTATATATCAATACTTTTTTAGTTGTCCTCTTCCATGTCGTTTTCGACTTGATATGTTGTTTTTCCACCTACAGCGAAAGCAACTACTCAGGCTTAGAGTTCGGATGATCTTTAAGCTTATAGCATGTCGCCGGAACCTCGTTTGGGATGCTTTATATGACTTTGCAGCTGAGCAGTTTGCACTCAAGGGGGATTCCCTAAAGATTGATGATCGTCGTCGCTTCGACTGATATACTGGTAGTTTATGCAGTTCAAGAACACTCTAGTTTCGTAGTTTGGTCCCCGATTTATAATATGGGTTTTAAGTTTTATTTTTTTGAGTGCTTTGTTGGCTTCTTGCCTTACCTAGATGTTTGGGTTACATACATTTCCCATGGTTTTGAACAAATATGAATTGCTTTTATAATATGTTATATGTCTCGATGATAGTACTTTATGACACATGCATTGTATAACCTTCTCCAACAAGCATTCTTTTAGATTGATTCATAAATCAATTGTCAACATTTGTACCAAATATGCATTGACTTATCAGGTAAAAATTAAACTTGAGTCGCCTAGTGTTTCATAGTACAGTGACTCATATCTAGTTTTGATAATTTTATGTATTTTGCATGAAGAGAATTTTAGATAGGCAAACATAATTAAACCATCATATATCATGTGTTATGTGTTATGTATCATATGTCATCATTGTACTTGATGAACAAAAACAACATTCACAGTAAACTAAAGCTTTCTAATGTTGTCAGTCGTGTCATATGCTAAACTTTGTATGTTATTACTGCACAAAAAATTGGAGTTATTTCATAATTCATCACTAGAATACCAATACAATTTAAATTTGCATAATGTCTTCTCATATCAATTGGAGGTATGGTTTTTCTTCCATTGTAATTATATCAATTATCATCATCCAAAACAGTATTTGGTACTATTGTTATCACATATCACTCAAAAACCTCAATCAATGAACAAAACAAATTCAGGCATACACAATTTAAGACATTATAATGGAAACAAGATAAAATTCATTGATTAAAGATGTCGGGTATTACAAAAATGATTCTATTGAATGCTTTTAAACATCATTGCAAGATTTTTAAGATTTGGTGTTAACCTTAAACTTTCACCTCCCCATCTTCATCATCACCGGAGCCACCTGATCCAGCATCAGAATCAACGTCCCCAGATAATTCATCAACGTTGTCAAAGTCACCAATTGAATCTTCTTAACAGTTCGAGTCAGTTTTTGCTGGCCAAAGACATGAAGGGTACTGGTCATCCCTGTTATAGTCATCGCTATCCTCCGACCCTGATTCCAGTTCTCGCTCAATGTTAGTGTTGTTCGAACCATACGGTTTCTGCAAGTTTATTTTTTTGATGATCATGGTGAGTTATCGATATGTGGATTTATAGCCTGTAAATGGATGTTCAACTCCTATAAATGTAATTCATGGATTTTGAAAATTTTCATACATTTTTCACATATAACTGCCATTAATCTACTTTGAAACATGTATCATCACATAATTTATATTTTTAATATATAATTGACAACTCCAAATGCTATAGTATTTTATAGGATAAACATTTATCTCTAATATGAAATAAGATTAATTTAATTGTTGTGCCTCTTCATCATGCGCCCTTGCCGTGCATATTGTCTTGTTATGACCAATACCCTTGCAGTACCCACATTTTCTTAATGATTTTGCTTGTTGCCAATTTATTGCCTTCTCCCTTGCACTTTGTAGACGTCTCCCCGAACCTTTATTCTTACATACAGCAGGTACGTACACATTTACTGCCGGTGGCTTTGGTATACCAGTAAGTTGTTCCATGGTTTTCTTCCCTGCAATTGCCTCAGGACCAGCTCCATCAGCCTTTGATGCTAAATGCTTCTTGAGAACTACTAAAAAGCTGTCAAGAGCTTCGTTCGAATCAGTGAACAGATTCATAATCGATTGCACCGTCGACCAAATCTCAATGTGCTTTAACTTTTTCAACCTGTGGTCCGATGCGTATGCGTCATTCACGACTCCAAATCCTGAAGGTGGATCGCGACACCACCGGTCGTTCACCATACTACGAGGTAGCCTTTGAACATTGGTTGCATTAAGAACTTTGAATATGCGAATACATATTAGACCCCTACCCTCGAGCCTTTTGCACGTGCACGTACAATGTTTGGTAGTGTCATCCATTGCCACTTCAAATTTCGTTCCATCGTTTACCGATACTTTATATTTTGTAACCCCGCCATCCTTGTCAAAATTACCAATCCCGCATGTGAATATTCCTTCCATTATGTCTCGTCGTATTTTGTTGTATGGTGGTCGTGTGAACAAGTTCCACACATCTAGCTCTAGTTTCAAAACGAATTTCCTCGTCGGACGAGCTGCTGCTGCATATTGTGTGACAAGCTTCATGTGTCGTCTACGTTGCGCTTTGACCACTCCGTTAAACACCCACATGAATTCTTGTAGGGTAAGCACCTTTTTTGCATTGAAGCCAAATGTACTATTTTGGCTTTCCGAACGCGATGTCGTCCTCAGCAACATACACATTGGATAGTCTCTGAAATATGTCGGGATCCATGACGAACGAATATCAAACAAAGTTTTCATTGGGTCGTTTCCTTCCAAACCGTACTAAATCATCAGTCCAATCCATTCGGCCTCGAACTCATTTGTGGTTATAGTTTCAGACCACACAATTGAATTCAGTCGTGAATGGAATGGACTGTTTTGAGGAACGGTTTCTCGGACCTGCGTATGGTTATGTAATTTGATCAAATATGGCGACTCATTTCAAAAATCCACAATTTGTCAAAAATTATTGATGCTACACTACTAACCTTTTCAGGAACCTTCTTCATTATATGCCACATGCAGAATCGATGTCTTGTTTCTGTGAAAATCTGTCCTATTGCGTTCTTCATTGCATTGTCCTGATCTGTTATTATGCATTTAGGCTGCTTGTGTGCCATGGCTCGTAAAAATGACCTGAATACCCAAATGAAAGACGGTATATCTTCATTTGATATTAAGGCTGCACCAAAAGTAACGCACCGGTCGTGGTTGTCCACACCTGTTATCGGGCAGAAGATCATCGAGTACCTACGATGAGACATTTTACAATCATTAATCTGTTACACAAATAAATAAACATATATAAACTGAATAGTGGTTCATAGATAAACATACATGTTCGTTCCGTAAGTGGAATCGAATGTGATACAATCCCCGAACCGTGCATAATTCATTTGTGATACTCCGTCCGCCTAGAAAATTCTTATTAGCCTATTTTGATTATCTTGATCGAACTCGTAGAAGAAATCTGGGTTGCTTTGTTGTTCTTTAATGAACTCATTAATTACGATTTGCACATCAGTGTCTGCAATATAAACCTTCAAATCTCGTTGACAGTTTAGAAAATCCATCACCGTTGCTCCAACATGATCCGGCCCACCCACTATTGCGCTGCACACATTGTATGCAGCAGTCGCCCCGATGTTTGCTTTTCTGCAGTCCATAATGAATTGACGTTGGGTATCGTTCAATTCTCTATTGCCCCGCAATTCCTGGAAGTGTTCGGGTCCATAGAATGGGTGGTTGTGCGCCTCAGTGAACTTCACGATGGTATATCCACCGTGATCAACCATTTTCAACGATATCATTGCTCGACAACATGTCCTCGTTGTCAGACACCGTTTCCTGCCATATTGTTCGAAATCCTCGTCTTCTACACCATGTTTTGGAGTATATTCTCCTTCCCGTGCATGTGTTACATATTTTAATGTAATACCCATCCAACTTTTTTTTTGTGTTCCTCGACGAGTCATGAAACCACAATATTGTCCGTACTTTTTGTAAAAAATTATTCCTATTGTAAGGTCTCGAAATGTCATGCCAATTGTTGGCTTGAGAGCAGGTGGACAATTTGGAATGCAGTCTCCATTGTCATCTACTACCCAACCATTAAGAGGTGCTGCAACGAGATGGCCCATTGATTAGTTTACTATAATCATTGTCCTCCATTCAAAATTCATTTTCCATATTTGTTTCAATTGCAATACAATCTGTGAATGAATGCATGTAAATAAATTTAATTATATTACTACTATGGCAACTAAATTCACAAAGCAATTGTAATACCAGAATCAGAAGGTAGTGTAGTTGTATCATCACCGACCCCTAATTGCTCTTCATCAGCAACATTCCCTAGGCATAATCAGTAAAATAACATTACTGTTGTCCATGATGGTCTTTCGAGATGACACAATATGTAATAGGTCAATAATTCTAAAATCAATTCACCAACTACATCTGAATACATACCTACTCCAATTATCGGGTCAGTCAATTCACTCTCATCCAGTATTGTTGTATTATGCCCATTTCCCAGATCTGCATTATTCAACTATATCAACTCATGGAGTATTGTTTCATCATCATTGGTACGATGACATGTTCAAATCCATATTGCTCTAAACTACTAAAATTCCACAAACATCTAATATTCATCAATATTTTCATGATACCATATTACTCACCTTCATTTGGGAAGTCGTTCAGATCAATTACCATTCTCGATAGTCCACCTGCACCATGAATCGATCCCCGATTTATTACTACACCATTGTATTTTATATCAGAAATATGAAAATGCATCGTCTTACCTTCCATTGATGCTTTCTTCAGTATTTTTCTTTTGCCGCTGATCAGCTATTGAAAAGCTGTGAAGAAAATAATTCTTAATGGGTCATTTATAATTGAATTTATGTTGATCGTTTCCGTGATTGTAGGATCGTGCGAATTAAAAAATTTCCCAATGTCAAAACTGCCCTTACAACATGATATAAGCACAGATTATCCACAAAATTATTTTGTTTCATCTGCACCTTCAATCCATTTAATCCTACGGTGTATAGTTGTTCTAAGATTTGCAGCACATATATAGTTTGTAGCCGATCTCTTCCCTAAAATAATATTCAAATACTTTAAAATTTTGTTTAACTCTGTAAAAGTTAAAATATAATTTATGAAACTTAATATTGTATCAAATTAATTTATGATAATTTAAATTTATATGTTGATGACTAGGTCTGGACATAAAATTTAGGAAAACTTAAACATACATAAATTGTGTATTGACAAAATACACAATCTTGAATGAATGGTGTTACGAGCTAACTGCAATGTTGGTGTAACAAAATGTATTAATGCTTGAGAAAATCAACTTCAAATAAAAATAAATTTATGATCATAAACAATCAAATCAATTGACATAATACAAATAAAAATATGTTTGCGTTATATTTTTTTATTAATTCCTGATAGTTGTAAAAATATTTCACACATAAGGTTATAATAGGTTTATAGTGTAGTATATTAAATTTATTTTAGTATTATTGTTATAATCTTTTTGTGTTTCGTCATTAAGTGTACTTTTAAAAATACGGTATAAAATAGTTTTTCAAATTGTTCCAATATAAAAATTATATTTTTTCAGAATCTTATTTTTTATTGTTAACTTATTTTTATACTTAGATATTGAAATAACCTTAGTTTTTAGTTATTTTCGAATATTGTGAAAAGTATAATGTTTGTTGTTTTGTATTGTGTAGTTAATCGGCATTGTCGATGGGTCCAGAGAGTTTTGATTTTTGGTGCTTGTGAAGGGTATAATACTTGTTGTTTCAATGTTAGTTGTATTTACTGACTAGAGGCGCTCTTGCTTCAGGGGGGTCATCCCGATTGGTCATCGCATGTGTGCTCTATGCGGTAGGAGGGAAGAGACGACAGAACACCTTATGCTCTCCTGCAGGTGGACTGGGAGATTCTGGGGGGAGATTCACAGATGGTGGGATATCCAGTTACCTTTTACTCAGACGATCCATGATCTCTTTATGGGGTGGAGAGCCAGAGTCACAGACAGAGGAGCGATGAGGGCTTGGAGCAGACTTGTCATGATGGGTTTCTGGTACATCTGGGTCACCAGAAACGGTAGGATCTTTAGGGATGAGAAGCGATCACCCGGGGAGACCCTCAGACTACTTCAGATGCGTTCTTATACTCTAGTGCAGACGAACGAGGGACGAGACATCCAGTCTTGGACGGGGGAGCGTACATTAGCCGCTTGGTGCGCGAACCCGAGGTTGGTACTCCAGTCCATTCTTGCATAGTTTTCCTTTGTTGGGTTATCCTTTTGGGGCTTTGTTTTCGCCTCTTTGTTGGTTTGGGGCTCAGTTTTCTCCTTCTTCGTTCATTTCTTTTTCTTTTTTCCATCTATATTATTCTATTATTGCTGATCAAAACCACTGTGTTTAAATATCATATGTGTTCATTTGTATTTGTATGTGTGGTATGCGCTTTATCTTGTGATGAATATAATATTATTTGGTTATATATATATATATATGAAATTGAAACAAATCATTATTTATATATCAATTTAATTAAAATTTGAAGAATACCAAAATTACATATTTTCTATTTAACTGATAATCAATTTTATTAGTTCATATTCACAAGAATTATATATGTTTATATTTTGTTAATTCAACAATTACAATTTTTTATATCCAGATTTAGGTTGAATGAGTTTAAGCGATTAAATCAATTTGTGATTCAAATTTGATTACATGCATCCTTAGTATATGGTCTCGATGTCGTTTGATGTCTCTCTTCTTCTCATGTTTGTTGGTGGTTGTATGTTTTGTGTGATGAATCTATTTCATTAAGTCGTTTTATTTAAAAATTAAATTGTGACTTAAAAATGTATGTGATGTAATATAAATTCGGTTATGTATTGTTTTATGGTGCGTGCGCCTGTGCTATTTTCGAAAACCAATTGCTTTGAGTTTTTTTTTGTAGTGTTTGGATTGTTAAATTAGACGTATTTTTGCTTGTTTTTTTTTTGTTTTTTTTGTTTTTTGTTTTTTTGTATGTTTTGTTTATTTTTATTTTATTTTTTAAAATTGTAAGGTTGAAGCCAAGGGAAAATGGTTGATAATTATTACATGATAAATTCTTTTATACAAATAATTGGGAGTGGATGTGTGCTTCCACGATTAACCTTTCATGGTGTCCATAAAATCACGTGCAAATCAAGATGATGTTTATTGCCACCGGCTTTTTTTCCAATCAATTTTCTCTCGATAAATTAATAACTCTTTATTATCATAATTCTTTAAAAAAATTCATCTCCATGTACTTTTTTAGAGCTCAAAATTAGGCATGTTTGTTTAAAATTGATTACGGATCTGGTTAAGATTTTATTTTATCATATAATAATAATTAAAGACTAATAAGTATAACTAAAATGTAATAAACGTTGATTTCAATATGAACATTATTGTTTAAGTTGTTCATGTTTATTTTTTGAACTCTTTAAGTAAGAATCAAATCAAAGTAGACCAAAAAGTTCTTAATAGTAGAGAATTATACTTAGTATTGATGGAGAAATTTGGGTTGACTATAGTTGGTATAATAATCAAGTGATTTTTTGGTAGTATATAGAATGAAATATAATTTGATGTGTTATAACCAAGTGTTTTAGAGCTCAAAATTAGACATGTTTGATATAAAAAAATTGAATTCAATGCTAAATTTATGATGTTTGATATTTTCGCAAGTTGGTTTGATAAAATTTTAATAAGTCATATATTTTTTGAATTATTTATTAAATATGAATGAATATTTGTACATAAAATAGTGTTTTGGAAAGATATAGGTTTAAATTACATACATTTACCACAATGAGTTTTGGTTAATGTGTAGATCGTAACTTTGTACGAGTTATTTTAGTTTGATTAGATTAATACATTTTTAAAACTCATCATAATTAACTAGTAAATAATATGTGTGTTGTTTGTGTCTAATATGTTAGTTGCTTTTTATACTCATATACGAAATTGATATATTTACTGTAATATTTCAGAAATCTAAACAAAATACATTCTTCTTTTGTTTTGAATGCAAAGTGTTATTCATTACTTCTGATTGTACTCGGATGCAATATTAAAAAATTACATTTAAATACATATAAAGATATTTTCAACTGTGTAAATAGTATATGGCTCTCGACGGATATATAATTATATTTCAACATTGATATTCGTTTTGAAAATATTGATACATTGAGTGTTCACGGAAAACACCGTGCATCGCTCGGTGCTCTACTATAAGTTTAATTTAACATGATTATACGGGTAACATGCGCATCGCGCGTGAATTACACTAGTTGGATTTAAAAGTGTTGCAACCCCGTTTCACATAGATGTTGATTATTATAATCAGGACCATTTGGTGCAAATAATTATATAAGACATGCATGCTAGATAATTACGACCATGAGCATTTAGTGTATAAACGTACAGGGATTTATTGGGATAAATTCAGTTACTATAATTAGTTAGCCCACTTTTACAACTTACTATACATATTATATAAAGTTTATGCTTAATTACAATTTTAAGGGAAATTCCTGATTCACTACTCTCGAGTATGCAACTTTTGCATGTCACTACTTTCAATTAATTTTCGTTGCACATCATCATTGTATAATTTCATTTATTTGTATCGTCCATCACAAAGTTAAGTTTGATGTAAAATGTCCAAAATACCCCTATATTAAAAAAATTTAAAAATATATTTTTCAACTTTTTTTAGAAAAATATTTTTATCACATAAATAATAAAAACTGATTTAAATATTATTATTTCTCTAAAAGTGATTTTTTCAAAATAATATTTATAAAAAAAACCACTTTTAACAACGTTTTTTATTTTTAATATTTTTTATGAAAATATATTTACAAAAAATCAAGTGTGTAGTGATATGCAAGAGTTGCATACTCGAGTCGAGGGTAGTTGATCAGGAATTTCCGCTACAATTTACTATATATAATTTGACCACTTTTACAACTTATTATACCTATTTCGAAAAGTTTATTTTCAACTCAATTAATGTCAAAATTTGTTACATGTTATTCTAACACCGTTAAATTTTGGATGATATTTTTTATTAAAGTGTGAAATGTCTAAAATACACTTACATATTCATCAAATTGTTGAAGTAGTGCCATCCACGACCTTTTTGTTCAACTTCTTCATATTCTTTGATTTAGTTTTGTTTGTAATCTTTCATTATTAATGCCATAAATTTTGTTTCCAAAACATATTGGTCTAAATTATTAATATAAATTCTCCAAATAACAAAATTATCAATAACTACATTCAGACGAGAATGAAAATTTTATGCATGAATTCAATCAATGGGAGTTCTTCCAATATTAATACCATATCAACCAAGCCTAATCAATCACTGGGACCAATCTGAACATGGTTTCGAGGGAATAAGCCCACTGAGCAAGACAAATGAACAAAACGATTTACACCCATAATTTATCTAACAATATCGAAACAAAATGAAAAAATGGGAAGAAACGTATCATCAATTCGTACATTTGGGTGCAGATTCGTAAACATTGAAAGGTAACTGAAAATTTTTGATTTAAAATTAAGTAAAATAACATTGTAACAAAATAGAAACAACCCTTTAGACCCAGCGAACAAAACAATCCACCTCCTTCGACTTTCCAATCCCAAGCTCGCAGAACACAAACATTTCCAAGAGTTCTGATCGCCCAGGTCAGCAAGCATCCTGAAGTTTCTCCTCATCGCGAACCCCCTTTCCCCTACCATCCACTGGCGGGCCCTCCTCTGAAATCGACGAGCAACGTCTTCCTAACCCCAATTCGTGAAAGTCTCACCGGAAAAAGCTCAACGGTGTTTGAACTGCACAAATTGGGGCTTACCGACTCAAGTCTCGCCATCTCTATTGGAACCAGAGTTAGATCTGAGTAAACTCATATATGACTTTGGCGTCTACGAATCAACCTTCTCGACCCACAATTTAGCTCGGCGACATCTCCAACCAACAACAAAGGAGCGTGACTGAGCCAAATCGAGCCTTGACTGTTCGGCCACATATCATTAATTGTTCGTTTTTGCAACTCTTGGCAGCACTGGGAAGTTGCAAACGAACAAGACGCTTCTCTCCAAGCATCTCCATGCGAATCTTTGAGCTTTTTCAGCTCCAACGAAATCGGCGCCGCAAACCAAGAGAGCTCAACTGGAAAACGCGAGAGGGGAGAGGAGTTGCATAAGTTTTTATTTATTTAAAAAAAGAATGAGGGTATTTTAGGTATTTAAAAAAATTAACAGTAAACCAAGTTAAGTTAGATGGAAAAATAGTATAGTGTAATAAATTAAGGATTCGGTGAGTTTGAGTGTTATTTTTCAAAACAAGTACAGTAAATTGTAAAAGTTGTCTAAGTAGTTAATAAATTGTAATTAATTTAAAATTTTATTTTCAGCTCGCAAATTACCTTTTTCACACGTTACTCTTTTTTGTTAGATTTTGGGTGCTTTTTGTAAATGTAAGAAGTCGAAATGCACTCGACTGCCCTCAAAATTTCGAATCCAACCATTCTTTCTATCTCTCTTTAAAGTCCACGGTTTAAAAATACACGGGTAATCATGTTTCAGTGGTTTTAAGGAGAGCAATTCCTAAATTACTTGTTAAAACAACAATAAAATAGGGATAATTCCAGATGATTACACCTGGATATGTCACATTATCAGATAACTACACCTAGAATTTTTCGTGTCAGGGTGAATACCCAAGAATTTCATTTGTCTCACTTTACTCATTCCGTCCAACTCCGTTAGTTTTTAACATTTTTTTACATGTGAAAAGACTAAAATACCCTTCAGATGTAAATAATTGTTTTCAAATTGAATGAAAAGACTAAAATACCCTTCAATATTCATTTAATTTTCAAAAAAATACCAATCATACTCTCTCTCTCTCTCCTCCTCCTCCATGTCCTCCACCACCACTGCCACCGCCTCCATCACCATCTCCATCTCCATCTCCATCTCCTCCACCACCACCACCACCATCTCCTCCCTCTCCGTCGCCACCTCCTCCACTACCACCACCACCACCGCCGCCACCACCTCCATCTCCACCGCCACCATATCCATCTCCTCCACCACCATCTCCTTCCTCTCCATCGTCACCTCCTCCACTACCACCTCCATCTCCTCTCCCTCTATCACCACCTCCGCCCGACTTCCGGCGAAGCTCCGACCGACTTCCGGCAAGGCTCCGATCTACTTCCGACAAGGCTCCAACGGTGGTGGAGGAGATGGTGGTGGTGGTAGAGGGGCGTGGAGGGGATGGCGGTGGAGGAGATGAAGGTGGTAGCGGTGGTGGATGAGATGGATGAGGTGGGGACAGAAGGGGAGGAGATGGTGGTGGTGGCGGTGGAAGAGCGTAAAGGAGATGGATGTGGTGGTGGTGATGATTGAGGAGGTGGAGGAGATGGAGGTGGTGGCGGTGGTGGAGGAGGTGGCGACGGAGGGGGAGGAGATGGTGGTGGTGGTGGTGGTGGAGGAGATGGAGGTGGTGGTGGTGATGGAGGTAGTGGCGGTGGTGGTGGAGGAGAGAGAGGGAGAGAGAGAGAGAGAGAGAGAGTATGAGTGGTATTTTTTTGAAAATTAAATGAATAGTGAAGGGTATTTTAGATTTTTCATTCAATTTGAAAACAATTATTTACATCTGAAGGGTATTTTAGTCTTTTCACATGTAAAAAAATGTTAAAAACTAATGGAGTTGGAAGGAATGAGTAAAGTAAGACAAATGAAATTCTTGAGTATCCACTCTGACACGAAAAATTCTAAGTGTAGTCATCTGATAATGTGACATATCCAAGTGTTGTCATCTGAAATTATCCCATAAAAAAATTGAGGCGAGCTCGAGACAGAAAATAAAATCACAAAATGGTCCAATGAACAAGAAAGAGGATTAAAATCAGAATGAGCTCTTGCTCGCTGATGTTGTCTCTGACAATTTCTCTGAAGGTAGCATGCTCATCGACGAAGGCGAGCCAGGGAAGCATACTATTTAGGTTCAGATCTGTACAACGACTCGGAAAGAACAACCCTAACAAAGCTCTGAAACCTATATCCCTAATTGGAGGAGTCCTGCATAAGAAGAGCTCACCAACGAATGGCTTCCATAGAGACAACGTAGTGGATGCCTCAAACCCAAATTGAAATAATAAGACCTTGAACCTAAATAAAATTTTTTTAGAAAAATTGGGATTCATGGTGTAACCTTCCATTTGTTAGGAGCAAATAACAATTGATTGATCAAATTGTTTTTAGAACAAATCTATCTCATTAGACGATGGTTAAGAAGATCTATGATACATACCAAATTAGATAGAAATATTTGAGATAAGAAATTGAAGTTGTGAAAAGAAGAATTGAGGATAGGTGGAAGAGAAATTAGGGTTAGAAGGAGAGAAGAAGAAGATAGAGAGAGTGTTTGTAATTTATGAATCATTTTTTTGATACTTCTACAAAGAGAACATCTCCTTTACATACTACGTATTACACAGACTTTCTAGAACACATGCTTGGGCTTGCTACTCCTACACTAATCTAAACCCAACAATAAGCCCAAAGAGAAATAACCCAATTTAAACATGACACAAAAGGATCATATCATTGCCATCTTCTTCAAACAATTATTGTTCTCAAGAATTTCAACAATAACTCTTTCAATCTCTGAATTCCAATTGTAAGCTGCAATACCTACATAAGGTACTTCAAACCGAAGGAGAAGCAATTTCTAAAATTGAAACATGGTGTGCAATAAGATTTTTGGCGCTTAATCACCATGCGACGTACCTAGAAGTGTTCCATAATTGTCACCCAGGTTCAAATAATCACTCACATTGCCATTACAAATATGATCTAATTACTCATCACTAGAATCAACTTCATCCTCAATATAATTAGCATCGCTTGCATTCCCATATACTTGTGTGACTTATTAGCAGCAGGATGAAACTCAGTGTATTGCAGGTTACCAACATAAAGTCTTGTAATATCTAATTGGTAAGTTGTAGAACCACCCTAAATAATGATGTCATATGAACAAGCATCACTTGCAAGTTGAATCTCGTTCCACATTGAAATGCATATATAAACCAGATGTGCATATACTTGAAATAGTTACATCTTACTTTGAAATACTTGAAACTATCCATCTCAGCCCATGTAATCACACTCATCTTACTTGCATTTACCAACACATCTACACCCCAAAGTTGATTTGTATGCTTAATTCTTTTTCATATTACTATTGGTCTTATAAATATTACCAATGACAGTATAGTAATACTTCCAAAAATTAGAACACAAACACAAGAAATAACACTTGAACGAGGGCACCCACAATTTTATGTTACCTTTATGTAAAAGAACAATGAGTTTCTCCTTGAGGTCTCCAGGTTCCCGGTAGAGATAATAATTTTTAATAAAAGGCTTAAACGATTATTCAACCTTTTGTCCAATTGCATCTTCTTCAAAAAAATCCCACCTTGTTGAGCGTGGAGAATATCTCTCATAGGTAAAGATGGGGATGATTAAAGATGGAGAAATAGTATGAAATCATGAACTTTTATATACGCAGAGCAAAATTATCCTTACAACCTTTAAAGTAATAAATTGGCATGGACGGAGAGCTCGACAATTGATAAACACCAACTCGTTCTAGCTCAAATAACTTGCCAATACTATTTATACTGTCCTGGAGACTGTTGCAACACACCCTTACATAAGCCAAGAGCATAGGCAAATAACCGAAATCAAAATCACAAAGAAGATTAATCCAATGACCATTTTCATTTAGTGTATTTTCCAATACCACCAAAAGTGAGCCGAATTGTTGTGCATCCTGAACTTAGAAAAATTCCATATGTAATACCTCTGTAAAAAGAGAAAATACATTTATGTTAGGCTTAACTTGGATTCCCGTCCTTTCATGATATGCACTCAAATGCTTTTGCACCATCTGACGTGGGGTAAATATGATATATTGTTATATTATCACCAAATTTAAGCAAGCAGTATGTGGCATTGACTCTGTGAGACTCGTGGAAATACATGGTCACAGTTTTGAAGTAACGAGACTGATGATTCCACATAGAATTGCTCTTTGTTATAATTTCACACTAAATTGGACAACCTTTGTAGATGACCAGATATCCTCGGAAAATACATGTTTACCCTTTGTGAAAGTCAATTTCTCATTCTACACATCCGTGGACAGAATGTCGTCACACCAAGGTTTAGTTTCCAGCAACCCAAACCCATAAACAATAAAGGAATTGAAAGGATCCAACTTACCATTCCAACTATCAAGTCTTATATGCCAAAGTAATTGGCTAAACCCTACTAATCGGCTCACCCGAATGACACGAGCCATCAAAACCACAATGAGTAACTTGAATGTTTCCCCACTTGCAATACATCTCAAGTGTTCTTTGTCCACTCATGTTTCCCCATAATGAGTAACAAATTGTATAATAATCTTTTTTTCCTAACCCAACTTTTCACAAAATGCATCATACTATCTGAAACTCAACACCCTGTTCAAAGTGACTTTTGCTTCTTGTTTTGAGCTCTTGTGCATCATTTTGGGGCTCGATTAATATTAAAATTTTCCTTTCCCGAACCAACAGACCATAACTTGCTTTCATAAGTATTTGCACAAGCGGACAAAATATACCTCACAATGAAGTTGCAAAACCATAGATCATATTTATAAACACATAGCCCGCAATTCCCAAAACTTTAGACATCCATTTTTCACAATCAACTCAAAACTAGTATTTGGTATGCAATACCCTTTGGCCAATTACGTTGGGGATTTTCGGGTTCTAGGTGCAACGGAATAAACGATAATCTATCCGAAAATCCCCTGCAAGGATCTTTTGCATGCTTTAGATGAATCATTAGTAGAGATGAATCGAGAATATCTACCTCTTGTAGCGCGAATCGATTCGAATCGGAGACGTGTCCTCGGACCCGCCTATACGAGCACACACACGCAGGAACTTGAAGGCGAATCTTGAATCCTCTCGGTGGCTACTAGACCGCTGAAGAACCCTTCCTCTCGATTTCTCTAGCCCTCAATGGAAGAACTAGAGAGAGTTTAGTGAATAGCTAATGTTTCCTCTTGGCTTGGATGACTCTCACCCAAAGCCTTATATTTATAGGCTTTAGGTGATGCCTAGGGTTGTGAGCCCGTCAGACACAGGTGCCGATCGACACCCCACATGTGATGTGTGTCGATCGACACCCCGTAAGTATTGATCGACACCCCACACGTGAACAACATTCCTATTCCACTTTTAACCCATCTTGGACCTCTTGAGTCCCATCGAGTTGCTTCGGTTCTCGCTCTTGGCGTGTGGCCCTGTAGTCCCGTGACCCATCGGCAGATCGGCGTGAAATATCATTTCACCCGATCCATCATAAGTGGTCTCTAGTAAGACGTAGTGATTACCCAATGTCCACGAGGTATCGATCAGTTCGATATCTCCACTATGTCATTTGTGTCACTAACCATTTATTTGCTTTAAGGCATATACGATCGAGATGAGGCATAGGGCCGTCATCCACATCGATTCGATCGAGTTCCTTGATCTAGAGATGACTGAGACGTATCTGGTGCGGCCGCACACTTCCTCATGCATGCTCATCAAGGGGTCTAAAACTAGACCCTTCACCACGTCTCACCGTGGGGAAACAAATCCCATCGGACGCAACGTGCGCTCACACTATAGTCCGTCCTATAGACAACGATGTCTGTTATGACTGCCCCGTTACATGTAGCGTTAGGATATGTCAAACTCATGAAGTGTCGTGCATGTGAGCCACTCGCTCCAAGGTCTTAAGGCAATGATTACACGACGACGGAGTATGCATTGGTGACTTAATCTATGCGCCATACTCCAAGTCGGGTCATCCAATACTATCTTCCAGATGATATCCGTGATATGACTTTGGTGATCTCATTACCTTCGATCAGCAGAACTTGATCATAACTCATCCTCACGCTAGTCACTTATGGATAAGTATTCGACTAGGGATTTGTCAAGCATAATTTCATAGTATCTAAAGGTTCTACTATTAGTGATGACACACTTAATGACTTTAAATGAAATTATCGCTTGACTCATCATTACAACATAATAATAATGAAAATGCCTTTCATTGTATAATAGAAGAAGATTACATAAAAAAAACTTGGACAGGGGCACTAGCTCTTACAAATTACCCATTCCAATGCATTCTTTTACTAACCCCAGGAGATATGAAATATTAAGTAGTGAGCATACCACGATCTTGTGTAACATCTTTTGCATATATATGTTTTTGATCAGCGATAAAAACTTTTATAAATAAGATAAATTAGGGGAGAGGACCCCCAACAGAATTACAAGAACTAAAAGATAAAAGAGCTAAAGAGAGTGTGGATTTGAAAGCCACAGTTCAAAAGACACATCATTCGATATTCCATCCGATCTTAAAAGAGAGAAGGTCCAATGTTGGACTATAAGCAAGGTAGCCTCCGGAGACAATGACTCATCTCTAAAAACCTATTTGTTACGAGCAAGTCATGAAAGCCAGAGGACGAGAAGACAGATCCTCGACCAAGAACGGCGACCCGCAATAACGCAAATACTGTTCCACGAGGACAATAGGATAGTGGTCTGCCCCGAAATCACCACAGATATGCCCCACCATCGAAACACCAAGTTCCATAGAGACCATGTCCAGGGGCAAGAGAGCAGGATATGGGAGCATGATTCCGGGAAGGTACCGCATAGAGGACAAAGATGTTGGGAGTCGGGGACAGGGATTCTGTGGTGGAGCAGAAAATCTGCGGTGGGGATCGAATTGTGCCCGGCCAGCCAAGCGGAACATTGAATTTTAGGAGGCACGTGCGTCTGCCAAACAGCTCTAGCTCAAGGAATACTTGCTTCATCTCGACTTGCTAGAAGGGAGAAGGCTTTGGAGGAGGTGAAGCCTCTGACATCCCATGCCCATGATAAAGTGTTTGGCCTAGTTTGCGCTACTCTCGAACCCGCGAGAACAGCTAGAAGAGAGGAGAACATTGCTGCTTCATGGTCCTGTAAGTTTATGCGGAAGAAGAAACACCAATCTGCGAAGCTCCAATAGCTAGCAACTGGGAGTCATTTTTCTGAAACCAAAGAATACAACCTTGGGAATTGGGTCGATAAAGGAGAACACCCATGCCACCTATCTTCCCAAAATCTGATTATCCTCCCGTCACCCAAAACCCACCTAATCTTTTCTGGCCCAAAGACATCATCGAAGCCCAAATCTTGGGCAAGATCAAAAATTTGAGAGAGTATCAGAGAGTTCGAATTGGCCCGAACAGGGAATAGGGATAAGTTCCATTCACGCAGATCCCATCCATATTTGGCACAGAGAAAGCGCTTCCACAAAGAAGTGTCATCTGCAATTGCAAATCGCCACCACCATTTAAGAAGTAGACTCTTGTTGACCATATTTAGATCTCGAATCCCAAAGCCACCCGCCTTTTTGAAACGACAAACTATTTTCCATTTAACTTTGACATTGGCCTCTTATCCACATGAGCAGCCCAAAGAAATCTAAGATGGTAGGATGGAAGACGACGTAGAACCTTGGCCGGAGCTCGGAAGAGGGACATATAATAAACTAGAAGGTTAGCAAGCGCTGCTTTGATCAGGGTGACACGACCCCCCAAGGAAATGTATCGGGCATGCCAGATGGATAGCTTATTGCGAAAGCTGCTTAGGATGACAACCCATGTTGCTTCAAAAAGAGGATTAGAACCTACCGAGAAACCTAAATAAGTTATAGGGAGAAAGCCCGCCACACAGCCAAAGGAACCGACTAGAAAAGTGGCTTCTGGTTGTATGAGATTGATAGCCACCAATTAGGATTTATCAAAGTTGATGTTTAACCCCGAGATCTGTTGGAACATCTCCAATATGTTTTTCATGCCCGAAATATGACCTGGATCAGCCTCTAGAAATAACACAGTGTTGTCAGCGAATTGTAGGTGAGAGAGAGAGAAAGAGCGATTGGTCGATGCGGATCCCCGAATAATCCTCGGAATGGACACCGTGGTCTAGAAAGCGGTGTAGACCCTCAGCTGCAATTATGAATAAGAAAGGGGAAAGCGGACAACCTTGTCGCACCCCTTGAAGGACTTGAAACTGGGAAGGTGGCGAGCCATTAACCAATACTGAGGATCTGGCCCGAAGGCAGCAATTGATCCAGAATAGCCATTTATGGCTGAACCCCATAGCTAGCTGGACCCTGTAGAGATATAAACCAGTAGACCTTGTCAAATGCTTTTTCAAAGTCTAATTTCACAATCACCGCCTTGGCTTTTCTCTTTTTCAGCATATCAATAATCTCTCCAGTCATAAGCACCTCATCAATAATTTGGCGACCTTCCACAAAGCCTGACTGGACGTCGCTGATAAGATTCCTAATGCAATTTTTCAATCGGCGAGAGAGGACCTTGGCTAAGATTTTGTAGGCGTCATTTGTACGCCGTTACAAAGTAATCTAATGGTGTAACGACATCATTTGTACACTGTTACAAAGTATAACGTCGCCATTGTAACGGCGTATCGACTAACGGCTGTTTGTACGCTGTTACACTTTGTAACGGCGTATTTTTAGCCTGTAACGGCGTACTTTCATACGCCGTTACTAAAAAAAATGGTTGATATTATTTTTGTTTCATGGTATATTAATTTTATTTCGCAGTGTAGTATGTTTGTTTCACAACATATTATTTTCGTTTCATATAATGTCAATTTGTTATGTTTCATGACTAAAGTTCTCATCTTCAAAGGTTTCATATCATATTGTTTAGGGATAATATTGTGTGCAATATTCATTTATTGTGTAAAAAATTTAAAATTTTGAATTATTCTGCCACTTAATAAAAAAAACTAGCATATGAGTTTGCAAACTACGAATGATTGTATACATTTCATTCATATATTATTTGTTTCATAGTATATTAATTTCGGTATTTGTTTCACAGTATATTATTTTCATTTCATTAATCGTCAATTTGTTTCACAGTAATTGACGCATGTTTCACGACTAAACTTCGTGTATACAAATTAAGGTTTCATATCATAACGTTCAAGGACTTCAGTGTCAAAATCTAAAAAATTTGAATCATTTTTCCATTTAATAAAAAAGGGAAAACTTTACTTAGCTCCCTTGTACTATACCCAATTTTCACTTAACTCCCCCGAAAGATAAAAGTGGTATGCGAAGCTCCTGAAGCTGTCGACTTTGGCACTTAGCCCCAACAATGTTAGCTCTTGGTCATGTGACCAGCACATGAGTGCTCTATTTTAAGAAAATGACAGAAATACCTTTCTCTATAAATGGTTTAATTATTACATAAATGTGAAATGACCATCTTACCCTCGATTAAAATACAAAATTTAACTAATTGTTGGGGTATTTTTGTCTTTTCATATCACAAAATTTAAAATTAATTAAATTAAAAATTGATTGTAAAATGACTCATTTGCCCTTGTCTTCAACCTCTTCCCCTCTCTCATTCTTCCCTCTCTCTCCTCCTCCTCCCTGTCGACATGGACTGGCTCTGCGCCATCGCCGATCAGCCACCGCCAGGACCGTCAGCGGCGAACCCGAGCCCCAATTCGATTTCGTCGCCGTTTTTGTCGGCTGATTCGGTCTCGACGACAATGGGGAGGGCCGCGGTGACGGAATCGGCGCCTAATCTGGCGGTGGGAGGACCGGTAGTCGGCGCAGATCGACGCCGCGAAGAGGATGAGCTTGGGGTGCTCGGGGTCGGGGTCGACGACAAAGAGCGAGGCGTTGCTGTCAACGAATCCGACGATGTGTACGAGGAAGAGATGCTAACTCGCGCCGTCGTCGATTGGGCTAGTGGTAGAAACTACCACCGTCCTCCGCCTCCGCCTCTGCGTCTCCTCCGGTCTCGGCTCCGACCATGCCTCCAGCCTCGCGAACCTGCATCTAGCCACCGTCGAATTCGAATGTCTCCGGCAGACCAGATCTGTCGCCTACGCGACTGTGTCCTTGCCGGAGCCCAACCTTCTTCACCAGAAGATCCCAGATTTGTCGCCCACGCGACTTCATCTGACGGTGAGGCGCAGACGGTGATGGATGTGGTCGGAGGAAGGCGGCAGAGGCGATGGCAACGCCAGAGCTCCTCCCAAATTATTTTTTTAATGTTTTTTATTTATTAAAATAAATAAACAAGTTGAAAAGACATGTTTACCCTTGAAATATGAGTTGATCATGTTATTTAATAAAAGGTAAAATGGTCATTTAACATTTAATCAAATAATTATATAATTTGAGATTATACTGCGAGGACATTTTGGACTTTTCACAAGCAAACTAATACCGTTGGGGTTAAGTGAAACTTTATTATACTTCAAGGGCTCCAAAGACTACTTTTATCTTTCAGGGGATTTATGTGAAAATCGAGTATAGTACAGAGGAGCTAAATGAAGTTTTCCCAATAAAAAAACCAGCATGAGTTAGCAAAATACAAATGACTGGATACATCTCATTGTTCACCGAAGGGTACAGTAAACGAAATTAAAATTCTTCAATAGAATAATTCAACAAATATATGTCTCGCTTCAATTTCAGATCTCAGCGTCTCCCATGTATCTTTTGTCAACAAAACCAGTTTTTGTAGTACATCCCTTCAACTGACAGATCATGAAACTTCATCCCAGATATCGGTTTCATGGGATTCGGGCAGTTCGGTATGTAGTAGCCATTTTGATCAACCACCCATCGTGTCAGTTTTTCTGAACCATCAGGATTAACAAACACAAAAATTTGAATGGGATATTTTAAATCGCAACGGGACAAACAACTACATAATATATAATTGGACGTACATTTCGTAGTATTGGTCGTATCTACTCTATTCCACCATTGATTTCTACCACGAAAAAAACGCATAGAGAATCACTGGTAGAAACAAAATGTAATGAGATGGTAAATACTGAAATTAATAATTAGATCGGTGATCGTGACTCACCACTCATCGATTCCATATCAGTTGATGATCTTCTATGGCTGCCATTTTTCTCTTTTTGAAACGTACTGAATAATCATTTTGAATATATAATTTATAGAGGTGATCTCCTAATCACACCCGAAATTTCAGTAATGGATTGAATTAATGGTTTCATGAAATGACCACATTGACCCTAGTGATTATGTAGGAATTAAAACCCAATTATTTCTTGGGTCTATTTGGTAACCGTTGATTAAAAATCATTCTAACATTTGTATAATTATAGTGGTTTGTACCTGAGTTCATCTACATACTACCTATTACAGAGACTTTCTAGAACACGGTCTTGGGCTTCTACTCCTGCACTATCAAAACGTAGCAATAATAAAGCCCAAAGAGAAATAGCCCAATTTAAACACAACACAGAAGGACCATATCAATCTGATTTTACTCAAATACCATACAACAACATACTAACAAACTTTCAGAAAAAACACATACTAACAAAATCTTTCACCATAGACACAAAATATAGAGATAACAATCCCTCCAACCACCGTAAAATGACAAAAGCCTTAAATCACAATATTCAAGAGTCGGTAAACTTGGTCACTGCCTTTGTTCCCTCAAACACAACGTGTTTGGCCAACTTTTGCTGTATGTGTATAAAATCTAGATCTTGCTTTTAGAGGGGTGGAGAGGAAGGGTTGAAATGGATCAAGAGAGTTGAGAAATTAGAGAGATGAGTGGCTGTGGTTTATTTACAAAATTGGGAGGAGAGGGCCTCTAATGAAAGTTTGGGTTTAGTGGGAGAAGATGACCTTAGGGGTATTTGTGTCTTCTTCTTATAAATACAATTTTAACAGTGTTAGAGCAACGTTTAAAAAGGCGTAATTAACTTATATAAAAATAAACTTTTTATAACATGTATAATAAGCTGTAAAAGTGGACCAACCAAGTTTAATAAACTTTATTTATCCCTAACCGCGGTTATCCTTTTAGGTCCAAATTTATACACAGAATGAAAATGAAACAAATACTTCCACAGCCACATATGACTTAGTTTATCAGAACACACGAAACACAAAACCACATTTCATGCTCATCCACGCATGAACTTCAAGAATCATACTTCATACAACGTCACAAGAAAGCATAATTTCAGTTTCAATTGTAAAAGGAAATACAAATTGAACCCAATTCCCAACAACTGGATAGCATCTTGGAGCAGAATTGTGAGAAGATATATGCCGGTGCTTGCGAGCAGCAATTGTCACCGCCCACTACGTGCTGGCGCAGCTGGGAGAGACTGGACAGCAGCTAGAGGATTTACCTGGTATGAAAAGGCTAGCTCCCACAAGTCTACAAATGCCTTCTTTATGGCCATGGCTTTTCTGCTCGCCATCCTAAACATTATGAAACATACATGTCAACAACAAGCTGAACCCCAGACAAATTTAGGTAAACACAACACGAAAGAAACCAGCAAGATGAGATGAGGATACAATACCTCCTCAAACTAGCCTGTTTCCTCCTAAAAACATAACATATGAGCACCAAGATACAGCCAAGTACCAACTTCCCGTTTGAGACGGCCAGCCTAACATTACCAATCTTGAAATTCACTGTGCGATACCACCAGAAACATGGCTCTATTTTCTTCAAATAAATCTCTCCGTTAAGCAAGTTTATTGCTTTTGAAGATCCCTCCAACTTATGTTGTTCATTTGAAGAGGAATGAACTTCATGATTTTCTGCTGGCGACCTCGAGGAGGAACCTTGTGAAATGTTGGTGGTTTTAGGAGAATAAAGGGAGTGTAATCTCCGCAGAAGTGCCTAAGAGATAAAAAAGACAGAACATAACATAGTATAAGATTGACTTTTACATTCTCAAGACAATTTACCAAATGAATCCATTTAATATTAGTATGAAGTGCAGATGAAGGGGACCGTCTCTAATTCATAAAGCATTTTCATCACTGGCACAAATCATTCTGGATATATTATTTTATGCATTTCAAGTCCTTTATGATTTATGGCTGTACAATGGACAATAAGTAGGACTTCATCATAACTACATTCAGATGATTTACCTCGAAATGAGCCCCCGAATTTGATCAAGTACAATTCAAACAAAACTAATTCAGATTTGTAACTCTTAAAATGAAATGCAATTTTGGGTATGCATGTGTGAGCATTGTACACTTTTGTGTGCTAATGATAATAGACACACTTTAATCAATCAATCACCAGTAACAGCTCCAAAATATGGCGCCATAATAAGTTGTTGTACCTGTCGCTTTTCCTCAGGTAAGGCAGCTTTCTCAACCCATGAGACAGCAAAGTCTACATCTTTTAGAATTTGCCCAAGTAACCTCACAACATAGATCTCAACAACTTCTAGATACGTATCAATTCCCAAGACAAAAGGCCCTTCACAGTCTTCTTTAAGGTGCATATTTGTTTCCGAACCAACAAGAGCATAACAATTATCATCCACATACCTCCAATTGCCCAAAAACTCCTCAAGAAACTCTCTAACAGATGCAAAATTGTCTAATATCTGAAAACATGCCCTGAAAACAAAATATAAGAAACCCAATTGACATGCATTTTTTCAGAAGTATAGATAACTCTTTGTATCAGGATTATGCTTTCAACTGGAAGGTTATAAAGATCAAAACCAAGGTCAATAAATAAAGAAAAAAAGATGGTTTTCCCATTGCATGCATATCTAACTATTTCCATTTCACTCTTCTTAATGCTTCTAAAACTACTGAATGGTTTCATTCAAGATAGTGAGCTATATGATTAAGATGCTATACAAATCATAGAAGAGATCAAAATCACCGAAGGTTGTGGGTGAAGTGGCAGAGATCTCATGTAATAAGCACGAGGTCGCTGGTTCCACCCCCACTCCCACGCTAGCGGTATTGTTGTTTAATTTATTGCCGATTAAAAGTAAAATAGAAGAGATCAAGACCATCCAAACAACTAAAAACATCCCAGCCGCAATAGACAAAAGGAATTGAAAACCCTTCACATATTCTTGTTGCATGGGTTTGATAACGAGAAATAGGAGTAGGAAAGGGTTAGAAAAATACCCTGTTAGAAATACTTGAACAGGGATAGCAGCAACAGAACCAAACAATGCTTTCAGCTCAACCAAAACTTCTGAAGTCCTGCAATACTCCCGAGTATGATAAATGCCCATCACTAAGACATTACAATTTAATAACATCCGGAATAACAGTTTGTAGGATGAAGAATCAAGGCCAACTTAACTAGATGAATTGATTATTATAGAAAATACTAATTCTACACTACCTAAACAACTCTCTAAGCCTATATCATTCATGATCCTACCTATCAAACACAAATTCCACCTACAGTAAGCCAGCTATATCTAATCAACCTGTAAGCATAAAATGTTTAGCATTGAATTTTAGTATTGGAATACATGTAAGATCAGGAGCTAGCTGTCAAGGTAAAATTCCAAATTTGTTAGTTTGGCGAGGCTTACACATGTGCAGTGCAGGCGAGCAAAATCTCACACCGATAATGATATGAGACAGAAAAGTAAAGATAAACTTAAGAATAAAAGCAAAACACAACTAAAAAGGTTGACCTTCCAGGATAAGTGCTTCAACAGTTGATGAATGCCATAATTAAAACTTATCATGATACCAGGACCTCTTTATTTTTTAAACTCTCTAATTAGTCTGCCACTGGCTATCCAAACACAAGTTTTTAGTATTTGCCCTTGTTTAGGTGGTTCCTTTCCATTTTTACACATTTCACACTGAGAAAGCCCCTAGACTAAGTTGTCTTTGGTGGTGACTAAGTCATCATCGGCATTGTTTAATTTGGCCGTTCAGGTTATACTTTTTGTTTCCAGGTAATATTTTTAGAATCTGGCCACACAACAGTGGCGAGAGATTCAACTCCTCTCCCACTGTCCCAGCAACAACATCCCTAAGCACAGGCAAACATGCCTCCACATGATGGTCAACGAATTTTCCACACTTATGGTTATCTCCTATCTGCAATTTCTGCTACATCTATTTTGCCATACAACTATGTTCCATTTCATATTTTTTAGTATGCTAACTTCTAATATAGTATTATGTTTGCTCCAAGTGTTGAAATTCCCTTAAATTTGAGGGGACGCTTCTCTAGTTGTTGTCCATCAACAATAGACTTTTGTAGTCAATGAGCCGTGTGTACCACAGTCCTTTCCATTTAAACCTGAATTTTCAAGTAAAAATTCCAGGACAGAACGGCAAAACCTACGGAAATTGATATGGGAGTAAATATAAAGCCTTCTCATTTTTATGAACTTTTAGGTGTAGAAGTTTACTAATCAGGAACAGAGTTTCAGGGAGAAAATGAAAATTTTCAGAATTGATTAGAGAGAAGATTTAAAAATCTATATGATATATATATCACCATTGATGGATGAGCAAAATATTTTCCGTATCAAGTTTCTCAATAAACTGTGAGCAATATCAGATTCAAAATGAAAAAGATGCAATGAACTGAAGAAAATCAGGAATTAGAATCAACATTAGAAGAGGATATGTAGATGAGATAAATCTAATGTGCGCAAAGAGTTGGAATACCTTCCCAAAGCATTCAAAGACTGAACCAATACCATACCGGCTGACGCTGACATGTCATATAACTGACCATCCTCCCAAGCGTTGACACCTTTTCCATTGTCACATATGCGCTTCAGAACTGCAATAGCTAATGATGCTGCCTCCTCATACATAGAACAAACAAGGTAGCTACATGTTTAACAATTACAATACAATATTAGCATACCGTAACCATTTCATATCAAACTCAGGATAACCTCCACAGCTATAACTTAGAACCGTTTCTACTTCCAATTATGATGTTGCTCATGCACCAACCCTTTGATAGGGTAAAAAACAACTTTTCTTAAGCAACTCGAATCTTTCAAGGGAACCAAATCCAGATAAAATATGTCCACATGAGCACATGTTCTCCAGAAATGTCTATATTGAATCAAAGGAAACGCCGAACCCAAATTTCACCTCAGCTGAGTTTCAGAGAACTAAATTATGATCCAATTAACTCTATTAGGATCCTTTTTACTGTGTCATGGTTATCTCCTACACCAACACATCTACCCAGAAAATTCGTTAAACAATAATTGAAAAGAAAATCAATAGAAGTTCTGGAATTCACCTTTCAGACAGTTCGATTTCTTCCCAAGTTGCATGAACAGCAGGACTCGACTCGTCCATGGCCATCTCTGTATCAACTGCAGAGCTCGGCTCCTCCATATCTCTTTCTCTCTCTCAGATGTTCGGTTCGGGTCAGTCAGGATCAGCTACTCTACTTCGTTGCAGACGAAACCATCGGGCTCATCAAGTTTGGGTCACCTCTAAAATGAAAATGAGGCCCATCAATTTGGTAAGGCCCACTAAGTTGGGCCCACCTCGTTAAGCCACCACTCGCGTCTCGCGGTTGCGGATGTCAATTCCGTAATTTAAAGCAAACTGGTGCCACTCGTCGGAATCAGAAACTTTCAGCTGATTCAATTCAATAAACCCTCGAACTCCAAACCGGTGCGTCTCTCTCTGCACAACACACACAGCTACCGATTTCAGAAACAATCTGATTTTATTGTACGCTGCCCTCGTAACAGGTTGATCTCTCTTTGTCTTCTCTCCCTCTCTTCTAGGGTTTTTGTTAATTTTATTGACATTGTTCATTTTGCAGTTTGGTTTTGCGCAAAAATCTGCAAAAAACGCAATTGACTGCAGTGTCTCCATGAGTTCCTCGGCAGCTGACGCTTTTCCAGCTATGCAGGTACCTTGCTTGCGTTTCTGTTAGAGTTGTGGGTGTTACAGATTCGATGTTTATGGAGAGTGGAACTTATGTTTATTATCTTCCGGGACCATTATCAATTGGGGCTTCCATGTTTTCATAATTTAGAGCTCAAACTTTGATTTTGCTGTTTAATGCTATTTGTAGCTTTGTTATACACATAGCTATCCGTTTGTTTTTGTTATACACATTTGACGTTTAAGGGATGCTTACTTTTTTGGTTTGTGATTTGCAATATCATGAAGCAAAGAGGAATACCACAGGGGTCAAGTTTTATTTGGGTTGCTGGCTGTATTTATTATGATTTGGGGCCTTGCGAAGGAAAGCCCTATGCTTTGCTGTCAGCAGTGGTTATGTTAGTACTAGTATTATGGTCCTCACAGTCATTGACGCCAGATATTGACTGTTTGTGATTTTCCTATCATTCATACAAAATCTTTTGGAGGGTATAGGTTCAGGATGGCCGAGGACTTGGATGGGGTGTACTGGAACAGTAGTGTAGCATAAACTAAACTTTAACTGTTATTCACTTTCATATGCCCAGATAGCATTATTGGTTTTTGAAGCAATACAGGTTTCTCTTCTTTCTGTCCAATGGTTCCCTCATGTCATTGTTGTTCTGCAAATACAACTTCACAATAGTAATAGGTAAAGGCTAACATTAGTGCAGCAGTATCTTTCTTGCACCACTTTCACAGCCCAGTTAACAAGGAGGATTTGAGAGCTGTCTCTACTGCACGCTTTGACAGATATGCATGCTCACATGATAAATTTTTTTTTTAAAAAATTCTTGAGCTTCATAGTCCTACGTCACTTATACTTGTATTTGAAAATTTCACCATACAGGTAGCTTGTTGGCCATGCAACAACAGCATGGCTTATAGTCATTTTCCCTGGGGTTAATGATTATTACTGTGCTTTTTTGTGACAAATACGATAGGAATCATCCAAAATATTTGGAGAATGAATAGGACAGCTATTTGGTGCAAAGGAATTTGTAGCACATGTATGCGCACATACGTGTGCATTGTCTAGATGTATTACCGTCTTGTTTGGTATGATATTGTCGCATGGATTTATCTTCTAGACATATATTGGCAGGAAATTATGCTGGAGTTTCGTGCGGGTAAAATGATTATGGAAGGTAAAAAGGTTGTTCCTGATACAAGAAAAGGATTAGTTCGTGTGGCAAGGGTATGGTAAACATGTTATTTTTTATATGTTTTAGTTAAAATTCCTTGTATACGAGTTACGGTAGACTTAAATTTGTATCTTGTTGCTTTTGATTCTTTTAATCTTGCAAACATCAATTTTATAATCATTTCTCTTTGTTAGGGTGAGGAAGGACTGGTCCACTTTCAGTGGTTGGATAGAACTCTAAATGCTGTCGAGGATGTATCCTAATTCTCATGCTTCTATGTTTATTGTACTAGAAGTTTTGTGACCTTCTACTTCTCTACATATTCTTGGTACATGTTGATTCGTTTGTCTCTTCAGTGCCTTCTTTTGGGGAATGTGGATACACACCACAATATAACTTTTCTGTATACCATTGCTTCACCATTTTATTTCTGCAACTTTGTAGTTTTCCTTAACAGACGGGATTACAGGATCAGATTATATTTCCTGATGAGGCAGTTTTTGAGAAGGTATTTTTTTAAAGTTCAGATTATTTTAGAAAACTTATGATTTTGTAGCTGAGATTTTCCAATTACCAAGGCTGTTGTTGGTATGGTCAGGTCAATCAAGCATCCGGAAGGGTTTACATTCTAAAGTTCAATACAGATGATAGAAAGTTCTTCTTTTGGATGCAGGTTAATTTATTGATAACTCTCTCTCTCTCTCTCTCTCTCTCTCTCACCACACACACACAGTTTTTATGTGTAGAATTCTGAAAGAATTTCCTTACTTTTCTCCAGGAGCCCATAGCTGAAGGTGACTCCGAGTTGTGTAACTCTGTCAACTACCACATTAATCGCCCATTAGGTATTTTTTTTGTATGCATCTAGTTGCTCTGTCAACTACCACATTAACTCAACATTATGCCTCTTTTGTTGCTTTTTGGCTGTGGACATTTATCCTCCCTTGTAAACCTATTCTGCTGCTTCAAAGACATATTTTTCATCATATAAGATAGGCTATTGTGTCCTCTCACTGGCTAACATTTCCTTCTGTTTTTCCGTGACTTCTATACTCACTGAAACACATTTCTTGCCTCTCATGCCCTCTTCAATTTTTCCTTTGGTTTTTTTGAAGTGGTTGCACTCGCATGTGGCTAAGCTAAGCTATCTTTCATTCTTATATCTAATTATTGTAGATTTCAAGAATGTATGTACCATTAGAAGGCTTTTACTTCTTATATAGTTTTTCTTTTCATTAGGAGATTTTAATATGTATATAATTATATATACACATAAATATTGTCATTTTTGTTTAGTGTGATCATATACTCTTCTTTAGCCCCTTAAACCGCACATTGTGCTGATCCATATGGGTGATTGCGATTTGCGAATTAAAGATATATAAAACCCAAATCTGACATACTCCTACCTTTATGCATTTTTTATCAACAAAGGGGAAATTTCGTTGAAAATGTTTTTCCTATCCTCAATTGACTGCCAGAAATTTTTAAAAATAACTTAATGTTGGACCATCCAAAATTCAAGGTTCAAAACTAAGCACTTGCTGCTGAGCTGTTTGACCAGAAATCGTGTTTTTCATATGCAGAGGAGTTCCTTGGTGAAGAAGAACCCAATGTATCTGTTCCTCTGCAAGTTTCTGAAGACATGGGTGAAGATGATATCTCATCGAGGTACTGCTATTATATGAATAGATTAGAATTTAGAAGGGACAACATTTAGATTTAGAGAATAGCAAATAGCGTGCTAATTATCTCGACCAACTGTTTGACAGTTGGTTTTGCTTTTGAGTTCATGATGCCAATGACTCTTGCACGGCTACCTTGACCTTTGTATAAGTTAAGATAGGTTGATCTCAATTCAAGTGGAGTTGTACACTTTCCATTTCAATTTCCCAAAATTATAAATATGATTTGCTTACGCATTTAAGATTACCAATTTACCACAACCATTTATTGTTATTAATAAATAACAGCAATGACATTTAATAATCTATAACTGACTCTGCACATAGGCCTGGCTGCATACTTCTTTTTCCATGTATGATATATATGTAGTTAGGCAGTACACTACATCTGATATTTATTTGGTACAGTTTGTGATTTGTTGAGTGTAGATGATATTATTGAATGATATTTCTGATAGCCAAATTAATTAGATATGAGTACACACATTTATATGGACATGGTTAACTACTCTTAGTCTCATACCACTGGGATTTGAAAACAACTTACGTTGCACTTTGCTCTGGAAAGCAAGAATTGATGTTATTAAAGTATTGTGGGAATGTATTGGGCGTCTTTTCAGGGTCTGTTATGCTCTCTTAGGACTTTTCATGTTAATTTCCAGTTATGGAGTCTTAGGTCTATGAGAGCATAGAATATGTTAAGGTGTTATGGATATGATTTATTGTACTCAAATGAATGATATTGTGAGTGTGAAGTTGTGTATGCTATGCTGTGAGATTGAAGGAGACTGTCTGGTCTGTTCTTCGTCTCTTTTATAACCATTAGTCATTGGGTTGGTCTTGCTCTCCAAAAGTACCAACAATGGATTTCAAGTGTCCTTGACCATTTCAACCAACATTATCATGACTGCATATAAACCTTTTCCTATTCTGATGATTTTTGAGGCCAAAATCTGCCTGCATGTCATTATCATAACTGATTTTGGCTTCAAAGTTACTTGCTTCTGATAGTGTTGACTGCCACTTCAGGATTATGTAGTTCATTGATTGTCGGTATAAGGCCTCCAACACTTACTACATTGTTCGTTTTGTTGGTCTATTACTATTTTATGTGAACCTGTTGACATTTGAATTTAGTTTTTTCTTACAATGGACAGAGAGGGTTTTCCAGAAATTAGTCTGATGCTATATTTGTTTTGTAACTTCCAGAGCTGGAAACTTGGTTGGCCCTAACTTTGGTGCTGAAGTAACAAGTGATGTGAGCTCTTCATCTGGACCAGTTAAACTTGCGGACCTGCAAAGAATATTGAGTAGCATTGGACCTACAGGTTATATCTTCCTAGGGGATGAAAATCCCAATCGCATTGTTTGGTTCTTTACTGTTTTTTTTGTTTCTCTGAACTCTTATACAATTGCTATGTGATGAATTTTGCAGATAGTGCTATGGATCCAGATGCAGGTGATAACTTGATCTGTTGTTTTATACAGTTTATCTATAGTATTGGGTTGTGTAAAGATAGCTGGCAATTAACTGTGATGCATCTTGCTGTACAAAAAAAACACATGGGATGTGTGTAGTTGGAGAGAGGATCATATTTCCCTAATTATGAAGTTTTTTGTTTGTTTAATTGTTTTTCATCTACTGTGTACAAAAAAGATTTCCTTGAAAAATAGCAAATAGTCATTTTCACTAAATAATCTTAACAAGCTCTTAAAGTTTCTCCATACAAGCATATCGTGCCTTATTGTTTGATGTTGAGGGAGGGGTGGGTAGAGGGCCTTGAACACAGGTAGGGGCCCTCCTGACATATATGATGGATTTTGGTCTGTGATGCTGATGTATGTATGAACCTTGTGATTAGAAATGTGAAGGATATGCTGTGTCAGTAAGTGTGGTATAATTGTGTGCTCATGGTATTGCCGTATTCATTATTGCCATTGTAAAGGTGACACTCTGCATCCCATGACTGTTGCACCAGGTTTGGGATTAGGTGATATTTTGAGACCGGATCTAATAATGCCATTGATTGAAACATTGCCCTTGGAAGAGCGCTTGGCTTCATACTTACCAGAGGTATGGACTAGTCTTAAGCCTGCAATTCCCTGCATCCTTTATTTTTTATAATTCTTGTAATACGATGATTATGAGATTTCAGGGCCAATGGTCTCCAGAGGATATATTGGAGTTGTTGCAAAGCCCACCTTTCCGCCAACAAGTTGACTCGTTCACTTACGTAAGAAAACCTTGCTCCATCCATCTAGGTTTTCTTATATGATCTTTTCATGGTACTATTTTATTATGACTTTGGTAAATTCGTTGCTTGTAGGTACTTCGAACTGGACAGATAGATTTGACTCAGTTTGGAGTTGATCCCAGCAAATGTAAGCAGTTTGTGCTTATTACAGAATCCTGAAGTTCACTTTTCAGCTCATGCTCAATACATTGTTTTCATGCATTTTAGTTGTTATAAGGGTTTATCTTATACTTTCCTTGTCAGTTCCAAAATGAATCTCCGATTTCTCTAAAAAATAATTGTCCCAGAATTATCATTCATTTCAGTAAGTTAGTTATGTGCATGTATCTTCAATAATATCCCTACGACAAGATAGTTAGAACACCTACAACAAAAGCAGAGGCTAGAGACTCGTTTTGGGATTGAGGGAGTAGTACTAAAGCCCAATGGTAAATCCCCGCATAACCGTTCACCATATTAGTGGCTGCTTATTTCAAATCAAGTTCTGGGACAAGTTTTTTAGTTTTAAAGGGATTCTGAAGCTAATATATAGACATGTTTCATGATGGCAGTTTGTTACTCCAATCCCAAAATAATAATCCCATTTCTAATTTAAGAAGTTACTTTTGTATGGATTACCAATAACGTCATTGGTTTGAGACGGTTACATCCACTTAGTGCCGGGGCCTGTTGGGGAAAGTGGAATATTAACTTCATTAAGTCTTGATCTTTGGTAACATGTATTTGAATGCTTATTTAGGAACGCCATATATTTGACTATATTTGAGGATGACATATGGGTATCAAACCTTGTTATTTGAGTAATTTGTCCAGCAATGTAGTTGTGTTTTAAATTTATCGTATTTCATTGCAGACAAGTTCACTGTTTTGTCTTTTCTGGAGGCGCTGGAAGATTCAGTATGTAAAACATCAGAAGTTGAGGATGTAAGATCCCAGTCTTGTAATAGCAGCGAACCTATGGACGAGTCTAAGTAGTGGAGCCGGAGCTATCCTTGTGCATTCCATGGTTAGATCACAATGATGGGGAGCGGAATGCAAAAAGCTCATTATGGTTACAAAGGAAAGAAAAAACATTTTTCTTGTGGTAAATTTATTGAATCAAACATAGACATGATATGAACTCTGCAGGGAGCTTAATGTTGAGATTCCAATTTATAGTGTAGTGGCACGGAGAAGTTTGTTTGTTGTGATGTTATATATATGGAGTGGAGACATTTGTTGTGATATTAAATGTAGCAGGAGCAGCAGTGGTTGTAGTATTCTCCAAGAGCCCATATGGGAAATATATTTCTGTAGCCAGAATAACTTATCATGCAGTTCCTGTTGAATACTCCCATTATCTCCTGTACAAATGGTAAATGAATCAGATTCTGTTAACATATAATATGAGGACATGTATCGGTTCTGAAGGCTTGCCTGCTGTGGGAAATCTCCATTTTCCATTTGAGAATCAATCAGAACTTTGGCTGCACGATGTAACGGGGTTGGATCTCTCTCAGCCTTATTAATTTCCACCAGAAAATGGTGAATCTCTAGAGTGAAAGATTCTTATTCGTTGTTAAGCGTATGAAGATATATAAATATACCTGGTCGGCTTGAATGAGAGCGAGCATAGCCCATGCTGTGTTGACTATATGCGACTTGTTGCCTTTCAGTTTAGTGTATACTTTGTTTTGGCAGGAAAGGTAGCTCTCTCCCCATCCTCCGGATTCAAGTTGCTTGGACAGCAGGAAATCGCAAGCTCTTGTTACGTTCTCGCTGTTTTTGTAGGTCTTGCCGGCAGCCACTAGCCCTGTTATCCCAAACCATGTGCCGTAGGTGAAGCAAACCCCCCAAGATCCATACCTAGAAGTAGTACCCATCCCATATCATATACATCAATCTAAATTCATGGAATGTGATGTGTGTGCATTCAACAACAATGTTAATGAACCTACCATGACCCATCAGGTAACTGTATCCTCTCTATGAAGCTCATCGCCTTTGCAATGCAATCTCTCATTTCCTTGCTCCTGTGTTCTGGATACGCTTTCATGAATGCTGTTAGACCTTGAATTGCCGATGAGGTGCATTCTACATACCTGTATCATGATACACATATTACTGACTGTTTAAAATCCCTCCTCTATTGATTTCGTAGAGTTTGATCATCTATCTTACTGATACTCGATCACAATGTCCCCAAATGTCTCTGCTGGATTGATCATCTGATCAAGATTGAAACCAATATTAATTAGTAATACTAATTTAGGTTAGGGGAAGAGTTAATAGTATGTTTACCTCTAACCATGCATAGGATCTTGTGGTCTCATATGATCCATATCCTCCATTGCTGTTCTGTGGTGTACAGAATAAAAAGTGTTTTATAATGCACAATTGGAGTTTACTACGAATCCTTACTAACCTGTAAGGATAAAATGAGGTTAACAGCATCAAATAACCGATCCTTTGCTATTGCATCCCCTACTACGTCTGATGACATTGTCGATAACATTACTGCTGCCTGCAACCATGTGTAATTAACTTGGGTGTCAAGAAATGAAATCAAAATATGATGCAGTGGTTGGTTGGTACCTTCAAAGCTTCAGCAGTACAATCTGAGACAATCCAGCCATTGTCAGGGGTAGAGAAAGGCCATCCGCCTTTTGAAATGTGTCGATACCACCTGCTTAGATTTCCAGGGCTGTTTTCCCTAACCTACAAATTAATATGATATTCTCAGATGATAAAATGTTTGCATGTAAATAAATAACCTTACCTGTGTGTTTTTGATGAAATAGTGTGCTTTCTTGAGCATTGGACCATATTCATCAACAAGCTTGGTGGAGAGAATTGATTGGACAGCAAAACAGACATCCCAGCACTGTGACCCATTGTACCCCTAACAGTAATTACATATGTTTGTTTTAGGCTCCATCATCACAAATTGACTTTGATTAAGTGATTGAGAAGTACATATATATGTATGATGAGACCTGCATTTTCATTCCATCTTCAGCTACCCAGAGGTAGTCTTTAATTCTCGAAAGGTGACACTTGAATGCCTCTGAATATGGATCCTCCACCCAACAACAGATCATGTTCAACACCTTGTTGACAGGTCCAATGCAAATGTAGTTGGTGCTATGATCCTCGTAGTGGATGTGTTCCATGACCATAGAGAGAGCTCTGTGTCTAAGCTTAGAAAGAGGCCATCTCTTAACAAGTGGCTCTGCCACCTTGTGAAGACAACCCCACAGTATGTCCTGTATTTTTGGATGAGGGTAGTACAAATCTTCCTGTAAATTAATTAAATTCTTCACTTCAGTTGAATGCAAATGCAAATGCAAATGTAATCAGCATATAAAGAGATGGAAATACGGACAGAGGCACATAGGTTTCTGGCAGAGTCCCAATCGATTTGATGATAGGGAATGGGATAGAGCTCTCTTCTAAGGGACAAAATGATGCCTTTGATGGGACCTACGAACCTCTTACCATACAAATATGACATTGCCAAATACACCATCCGACAGTGACACCACATTCGTCCTGAATCATCGTATGTGAATTATATACATATGTAAGGTAATTAATTAATACCCTTAATTACTTAATTACTTACTTACCAGGGTGTATGGGAAGAAAGTAGGGAAGAAGCCATAACTCTGGAGGCAGAGGATTGTTACCGCTCCATTCGTATACTCCAAGTACCTATACGTTGTGGTTGTTACGTCTATGTCTTTAGTTTAATTTTTATATATATATATGTGAGTATAGAGATGGGGTAGTAATTAACTGAAAGCCACATCTTTCCCCAGGAAGGAATGTAGGTGACGCCCTTGTGGTGGAGGATCCAGTTTCTTGCTGTAGTCATGGCTATGGCGTCGTCGTCCATTTCTTGACCGAGAAGTCGCAGAGCGACGTACGAGAGAGCTGTGCAGAACATGGTGCTGCTCCCTTCTATGTGTAATCCCCAACCTCCATCTTTATTCTAATCAATCACACATTTTCTTGGATATGTCAGAAAATTATATCCATCTATTCTAATTCACATTATGTGAACCACAAGATTAATTTAATTCTAATACACGTATATCTGATGCAGAAATTAGTATTGTGTGTGATTTTGCACATACTTGTTAAATCTAGTTGGGAATTAATATGATATATATATAAATAAGGCGTGATCTGGTGCAAACTAGATTAGCTCGTGCGAACCGACGAGAGCGCGCCACCTAACAACACGCGCGCTGGCATGGCAGACTGGAAATTTTTTTATTCTTTCTTTTATTTCCTCGTTACACTATTGTCCCGATAGATAACATCTTTCCCTTTAGGTTATAGAGAAATACACGTCCCCTACCACATGACTCTCCTACGTTGATTCTCATAATTTTCACACAACTTTTGATTCTCACTGAAATGCATCATTATATAAATATACCTGATGATTGAAAAGATATCGGCACATCTCGCGTCGATGCTCCAGGGACAACATTGCATTCAGACTTCCGGTCACATACAATCCTATCACCTATACGTGCATATATGCCAATATCACTTAATCTCCAAATCACATCATCAAACTATAATTAATCTTTACACCTACCATTATTACCATCAAAATTCACATCATCCATCCAATTTATTGTTTGATTCACATCATCCAATTTATTGTTTGAGTATCACTCTCAATTCCTATTTTGAAATATATTTTAAAATAACATATTCTGAGTATAATTTAGATTTCCCATCTATTTTGTTATTTGTCATGTAGTTACAATATTCTTTTTCATCTAAGATTTTGAGACATCTTTTTCTTTGTTAATTTGTTATTTTATATAGTTCATATTTTTGTATACAAAAATGTCACTATACTAATCTATAAGATACTTAAAATAATCTTGTATAATGTACGTAAACAAGCCCATCATCGATTGCATATTATAATATGAAAAACAAGATTAGAAGATACCTAGGCAGAGATTTTGAGAACATCAAACCGATTTAACATAGCTAGACGAATCAATTAGGCAGACCTAGGCTGGTATAAGCGGATTTAGACTATTCTTTTCCCCAAAATCAATTTTTAAGAAATTAAAAATGTAAAATGCCAAAATTAAAATAGTTTATACTAATAAACAATTTTATCGATATTTTTTTTATTGTTTTTGAACGACATGAATCTAACAAATATTAAAATTATATATTATATTTTTGGATGTAATATAACTTTATAATAAAATTTTTAAAAATAGAGAAATTAAAATCCTATTAATTATACTGATGTCTTTTTTGAAAACAATAATAAATTTTTTCTATTATATCCAAAATCTCTTCCCATTCTATGCATTACCCAAGGTTCTAATCTACAACTTCTCATAAGAAAGTGTGGTCTCAAACTGCCTCGAGTGTACTAATGTCATCTCATAGTTACGTATAGAACTAATTTTGGGAGATGGCTGTCTAATAATAGTACTACTTTTATATGTGTTGACAAACAACCTTTAACTAACTTGATCATCAATCTATATAAATATATAGATTTCCTTGGGAAACCAGCAAGGAAATACTGAGAGAGGGAGAGAGAGTTAAGGCACATACCAAACCAGGCAAAAGAAAAAGAGGACCACCATAGTCAGCTGGCCAAAACCCATCTTCAGTCTGCAGATTTGAATAGTACCTCAATCCTCTTCTCAATGTCACCTTCACCGCTTCTTCAATCTTTGCCTTCTTCATCACTTCACAATTTGGGTTCTCCTTTGAAAACTATAACACACATATAAATATGACAAAACCAATCAAAGTCAAACACAAACATTGATTTCCTGTCATACCTGAAGTCTCATTAGAAGATCAGAACTATGTTTCACTCGCTCCCGATTCCTCGTAAACTCGTCCCGAATTGCTTCCACTTGATCTCGCTCTTCCGGGGACCCGAGATTCGGGTCGAACTCCCAGAACTGCCTGCCGATGTGGTTGTTGCCGGATTTGAGGCATGGATCGTTGGGGTTGCCCTCTGACACCTTCAGCTTCCACATCTTTCAAATTAATTACAAATATCGCGCGTTTAATGTATTTCCAATATCAACATGTCTATTTATACACAAATTTCTCTTTCATGCCCCCCAATCATATATAAAAATAGCTGTACGAAAGGCAATTTGATTTCTATGTACTTTAATTTATTTTAAGTGAGGTGGATTTTGATGTTTGGTATTCAATATATTCGTACGTGCTGGTGTTATTCAAATGGATCATTGCAACAATTAAAACTAAGAATCAAATTTAGATTTTCTTGCAAATCCTTGCTGTTATTTTAATTTTGTGGCATGTCCAATCTTCAACTATTTTACCCACATAAACTTTCTTAAAATGAACGGAAATGGAGAATTTTTTTAAAATACTCTCAATTTTAACTTTTCAATATGTACAATAATTTCACGCTAGCATATATATCGTGAATATATACATACACTCATATTTTTTTAAAGGGAGGACGAACGCATAACACCGTCCTAAAGTGAAAAGCGTGTCGTCAATATAATTACGGCGAACCACGTACGCCATCACTATAGTGACGACAAACCATGTACACTATCACTACTGTAAAAGTATGTTTCCGTAAGTCCGCCATCACTGTACTGCAGGTGAACCGTCATGGACGCTGTCAGAAGGATCACGATGGTCGATCCATGGCGCCGTTCACCGTCACCAATAGTGACGGTGGACACCAGAAAACCCGTCATTCTTATAGTAACACCGTGCCTCTGTAAGCATGTCATCCTAATAGTAACGACTTTCCACCATAAGCCCACCGTCCTTATAGTAACGGCGTGCCCCATAAGCTCGCATTCCTTATATTAACGTCGTGCCTCCAAAGTGTCGTCCTTAGTGGTAAGCTGGAAAAATAAAACAAAATAAAATTATAATCCATACAATCGAAATTAATATTTAAAAAAATTTCCAGTCACAAATTTGATAAGAAAACTATTATTCAATGTTGCTACAGAGAGGAGGTGTAGTTACGACGGTTTTAGAGATTGACTAATTTTTAAAGGAACTGAAGAAACATGTTACAAAGAATGTCGAAGCATGACGAAGCATCTTCTACGACATCTTGTGTAACATTGTTGACGGCGTCTCGGCAAACATCCTGATCGACAGAAATCAGGAAAGTGCAGTTTCGGCAGAGAAGAAATAAAACGATTAGGAAATTGCAAAACGACTCCTAATCTGAAAAGGAGAAAGACGGCGCTTAAGAGGAAACCCTTTAGGGTTAGTACTCATCCACGATTGCTATAATAGCTTAGCCTACCCCCTTAGCAATGGTGTGGTTCTTTATTTGTTTCATAGCAACAATTTGCAAGGTTCTTAGACGTGAAGGTTTGCGGGCTGAGAAATTGCAGATTGAGCTTAGGATGTTGTGTATCACATAACTATAGAGAGTTAGGTGATTGAGGGTTTACGAAAGTCGTGAGTTTTGACTGCACGCAACCACCAAGCTTGAAGAAGACTTGAAGACGACAGAGCAAGGCGATTGCTCGAAGAGTGGAATCAAGACGTTCTTGGATTCAGGGGGAGACCCTGAGATAGATTGCACTGTAAGACGTAGCATAAAGTATAGATCTAGGGGTGATCACAGGTACTTGTATGTTCTGACGGATTACTGATAAGTGAAATCTTTCCACTAGGCTGAGAGCCCCCAAACGTAGGTGACGTTGCACCGAACTGGGTAAACAATCTGCTGTGTCATTACTTATAGCTTTATATTTACTGTCCTGCATTATCTACGCGAGAAGTCAGACACAACGTTATAGCATCCTGCATAACATTGTGTGTGGCATCTTGCACGACAAGCTGATCAGAATTTCAGGAGGCATATCCCGGGTTGCACTCCACATCTGGTTGTGTAGGAACCTCGTCATAACATCGGTTTTTTCTTGCTTTTTGCGAAGTGCTTCTTTTTAAACACGAGCCTCTTCTTGCTGACCCGTCAACAATTCAACCTGAGATTTTAGAGCAACATTCACCTGCTAAGAACCTTAGGATGAGTTGAGGAGGAGGAGCTCGTGCTACGCTTTCTCGTCTTCGTCGGCCTTGAGTCTTGTATCTCTAAACCGCGAATGTTTCTACCCATGAGATTCGCAAACATTGGTCTTTTTGATGGCTCTTCCATGACACCGGTCTCTTCAGCACCGGTTAACGAGTGAATTGTCTCAGGGTCGTCACTGTGGTGGGAAGCTATATATGCCTCAAGCTCCTCTCGAACAGCTACCTGCAAGAGAACAAAAAACTAATATCAACTATTAAAAAGAATGAAATATTTGAAAGTTGATAATAATATAAATAAAAAATGTACCGCTTTTAAGTGATCTGGATACTTAGGTTGTAAGATCTGGTAAGTCTGCAGACGTTTTGCAATTAGAGGCCGAGGGGTTTCTTTGTTCGCCTTCTCCCATGCCTCCCAGAACGATCTTGAATCAATGGTGTGGTTCTTCTTGTTGACGCTTTCATATCATGCCCCAATTGCTACAAATAAATGAGAATTAAATAGTTGCTAGAAATCATATTTGCCATAAATGACATGAAAAATAATAATAATAATAATAATAATAATAATAATAATAATAATAATAATAATAATAATAATAATAATAATAATAATAAATAGTTACCGTCATGATGGGGTTATCAAAGTGATGAACAGGCAAACCAAGCTCTTCTTCGTCCCTTTTAACCTCCACATAATCCCATTGCAGTTGAGTACAGGGACGACGTATTTGTCATACAACGTATTTTCTGCTACAACATTGATCCAATCCAACAGCTCGTTTGAAAAATCTCCCATGTCACATATCCCCTGAAATCACAACGAAAAGTCGTTAATATCCAACAATATATTACGAAAAATATTTCATTTAATAATGAAATATGAATTCACTTCAAATGCGTCAATAAACATTTTTTTATAAATTTGGGTACACAACATATACGTTTCAATGTAAAACTCCACCAATAAGATTCGTTAGATGTTTGATGGTGAACTAGTGTTTCTGCCATCGGCTGAAAGGTTTGCCATTTTTCTAGACCAATCAAAGCGGGCGACCTTCATTCCTCTATCTTATCCCGCTCTTTTTTTGTAGTGACCCCTGATCGAGGCCTCTTCTCCCGCATCTTCCAATATCATGTTACCATGCAATCATCTAGCGATGGCAAAATTTACGACTTGTGTTAAAGTTGGAACGCAGGGAGTACGTCCTTGATAAGGCTATCCCGGTGGAGCCAGCTGCCAACGCAACGAGGGTCGTTAAGGATGCGTACCAGAAACACCTTAGCGACTCTATCGACGTTGCGTGTGTCATGCTGGGCTTCATGGAGGCGGACCTCCAGAAGCAGTTTATGGAGCTATCCCATGATCCGTTTGCAATGTTTGCACAAATCAAGGATATGTTCAAAGAGAAAGTACGTATTGAAAAATATACTGTTCTCCGAGAACTAATTGCCTGCAAGATGTCAGCAGGCAGCTCCGTAGGTCCACACGTCCTACGTATGAAGGGATATTTCGACCATATGACTAGTATCGGTATGTCTATGGAAAAGGAAATGGCTGCGGATTTTATTCTGCAATCCCTTCCTCATGCATATGGTGGGTTCGTCATGAACTATCACATGCATGATATGGACAAGACCGCGTCGGAGTTGCACAACATGCTAGTGATTGCCGAGAAGAGCATAAGGGGCAGTTCGCCCAAAAATGTTTTTATGGTCAAGAAGGGACCCAGCTTCAAAGCTGGTGGTGGCAAGGGTAAAGGCCCAAAGCACCTGGCAGCAAAGAACAGACGACCATTTGTTCCTAGACCTTCCATGCCCGTACAAGGCAAAGGAGTCAGTCTGTTTCTACTGTCAAAAGCCTGGTCATTGGAAGAAAGACTGTCAGCAGCTGAAGGAGGATCAGAAGAAGGGCGGTGGGGCCACTACTTCATCAGGTATTCCATTAGAGCTATATCTTTCTACGATAAATATCTGGGTACTAGACGCTGGAGCTGAGTCTCATGTCTGTGCGGATATGCATGTGTTACACAGTAGAAGAGATATGGGGGAAAGCGAGGTGGACCTAAGAGTTGGGAACAACGTCAGAGTTGCCGCAACTGCCGTGGGTTCTGTTAACCTTGTTTTGCCCAGTGGGCTTGTAATTGAACTTCAGGATGTGTTTTGCGTACATGCTTTCAGCAGGAATATTATTTCAATTTCTCTCCTTGAAAAGAAAGGTTATTATTTTAATATTAAGAACGGGTTTTTTTAATATTATGCGCAACAACATGTTTTATGGCAATGCTCACACTGTTGGAGGTTTATACATATTGAATATGCAAAACCCGAGATCCAACATGCTCTATAATATAAATGCTAAGAGGTTTAAAGCTAATGATTTAGACCAAACTCTTATCTGGCATTGTCGTCTAGGTCACATAAATGAGAAACGCATCTCAGCGCTTCATAAGCGCGGACTTCTAAGTCAATTCGAATTCCAAACGATTCATAGATGCGAAGCTTGTTTAATGGGCAAGATGACTAAATCGCCCTTCACTGGTTTAGGTGAAAGGGCAGGTGATCTATTGGGTCTAATACATTCAGACGTATGTGGACCAATGAGTACACCAGCCATAGGTGGTTTAGGCTAATTTATCACATTTACTGACGATTTCAGTAGATATGGTTATGTCTATCTCATGAGACATAAGTCCGAAGCTTTTGATAAATTCAAGGAGTTTAGGACTGAAGTAGAAAACCAAATCGAAAAGAGAATCAAGGCACTCCGTTCTGATCGGGGTGGAGCATACTTATCCGAGGAGTTTCTTAGTTATCTTACTGAAGATGGAATACTATCTCAGTGGACTCCGCCAGGAACACCGCAACTTAATGGTGTGTCCGAGCGGAGGAATCGGACATTGTTGGATATGGTTCGATCGATGTTATGTCTCACTGATCTCCCGATCTCCTTCTGGGGTTATGCTCTGCAAACGGCCGCATTCATAATAAACAGGGCTCCGTCGAAAGCAGTGGAAGGGACATCATTCGAGAAATGGTACGGGAAGGAACCCGTTTTGTCCTTCCTAAAAATCTGGGGTTGCGAGGCTTATGTAAAACAGTTGCTTGCAACCAAGCTCGAACCGAGATCAGATAAATGCACTTTCGTCGGATATCCAAAAGAAACAAAAGGATACTACTTCTACAAACCGAGCGAAAATAAAGTTTTTGTCGCTCGAGGTGGGACATTCTTGGAAAAGGAGTTCATTTCCAAGACAGTCAGTTGGAGGGCTGTTCATCTTGATGAAGTTCTAGATGAGATGGTCACTCGGGAACCACTAGACGACCCACTAGAGGAAGTAGAGCTAGAAGTGGTCGTTGAGAAAGAACCAATAGCTACAGTTAATGAGGATGGTCAGAGGCGGTCTGAAAGGATAAGTCATGCACCTGTCAGATACGGTTTCATAGTAACTGGAGGTGATGGTTTAGTATTAGTGGACAATGATCCAGCTACCTTTCGAGAGGCCTTGGACGGAACCAACTCTGAGAAATGGCTGGAAGCCATGAGGGTAGAAATGCAATCCATGTCAGATAATCAAGTGTGGGACTTGGTGGAACAAACCCCTGACGTAAAAGTCATTGGGTGTAAATGGATCTTTAAAATAAAGATAGACATGGATGGCAAACCTCAGACCTATAAAGCAAGACTGGTAGCAAAAGGTTATAAGCAAATCCACGGAATTGACAATGAAGAGACCTTTTCTCCAGTAGCTATGGTCAAATCTATTCGCATTCTACTTGCCGTAGCAGCGTATCATAACTATGAGATATGGCAAATGGACGTCAAAACCGCCTTCCTCAACGGGAGGTTAGCTGAGGACGTTTATATGTCTCAGCCTGAGGGTTTTGAGGATCCAAAGAATAAGGGAAAGATTTGCAAGTTGCTCAAATCAATCTATGGTTTGAAGCAAGCATCTCGGAGTTGGAATTAGCGTTTTGATGAAGTAGTGAAACAGTTTGGCTTCGTCAAGAACGATGATGAACCTTGCGTGTATAAAAAGGCAGATGGGAGCAATGTAGTCTTCTTTGTGCTTTATGTTGATGACATACTGTTCATTGGAAACGACATCCCTACCTTGCTCTTAACAAAGACTTGGTTAGGTGAGTGTTTCACAATGAAGGACTTAGGCGAGACCTCTTACATCTTGAGGATCAAGATATATAGAGACCGTGCCAAGCGGGTCTTAGGCTTAAGTCAAAGCACCTACATAGACAAAGTGTTGAGACGATTCTCAATGCAAGATTCAAAGAAAGGATTGCTGCCCATGCGTCATGGCGTGAAGCTTAGCAAGAAGTAGTGTGCCGAGACACCTGCAGAGCTAGCAAGAATGAATGAGATCCCATATGCTTCGGCTATAGGATCCATAATGTATGCCATGATATGTACGAGACCGAATGTCTCGTTTGCCCTGAGCTGTACCAGTAGACATCAATCCAAACCCGGTGAGGCACACTGGATGGCTGTCAAGGCGATTCTCAAATATTTGAGAAAAACCAAAGATGCTTTTCTTGTATACGGGGGAAGAAATGATGATCTAGTCGTCAAAGGATTTGTCGACGCTAGTTTCCAGACAGACCCCGATGACTTTAAGAGTCAGTTGGGATATGTGCTTACGTTGAACGGTGGAGCATTCAGCTAGAAAAGCAAGAAGCAGGACACCATTGCCGACTCTACGACCGAAGCTGAGTACATTGCCGCATCTGAAGCGGCAAAAGAGGCTGTATGGATCAGGAGTTTCATGGCTGGGTTAGGTGTAATTAAAAACCCATCTAACCAAGTAGACTTATATTGTGACAACACCGGGGTATTGCGCAAACTAAGGAACCCAGGGCACATGGCAGATCCAAACATGTACTCAGAAAGTATCACATCATCCGTGACACTGTTGCTAGAGGTGACGTGAAGATCCACTACGTTGCAATTGATGATAACACAGCCGACCCCTTGACCAAGGCTCTTCCACAAGGAAAACATGATAAACATGTTAGGTCAATGGGTATAGATTGGGACTTAGATTGGAACTAGGGGCAAGTGGGAGATTGATAGCATTTATGCTCTAGTCCAATTGCTATTAGCCTGTAAACGTCTATGTACATTATCATCATTTGTAATATATATAAAACGGCTTTGTATTACTTATGTGTTGAAGTAATATGTTAAGCATGATTTGATTTATGACCACTAAAGTAGTAGAACCATAAATCTGTACGGATCCCACTTAACGAGTCCCTGGTCAAAACATGCTTCCAGTATGAGGATGGTTCTTAATGACGTAGTTCTACTTGTCATAGGGATGAGGGATCCCGGAATCATATCATAGATATCATGAGGTGATTGATATCGGACGGCCCGCTTTGAATAGTATTTTCATAGATTAAGCCATGGACATATTCAAATGCGATTGCTTGTCACGACATCCTTAGACAGAGGAGTCTTTGTGATCACTATGCAATGAACGTGCGACTTTAACATGCGCCTAACGTTTTCTGTGACAGGATTGCAATAACGGGCATGATTGGGTGGCGGAACGGGTTGCATGAGTGACACGAAAGATGGCTAAGGGATTTATCCCTCATACTACGGTATGGGAAAGATATCCGTTAAAAGGCCTCTTGATCGAGACTGACTGAGAGTAAGAGCATGGCCATGCCGGTGACACGGGTTATCAGTTCTCAGCCATCTCACTGATAGCATTTGTGCCCTAGTCCAATTGGTATTAGCCTGTAAACGTCTATGTACAAATATCATCGTTTGTAATGTATAAACATAAACGGCTTTATATTACTTATGTGTTGAAGTAATATGTTAAGCATGATCTGATTTATGACCACTAAAGTAGTAGAACCATAAATCTGTACGGATCACACTTAACGAGTCCCTGGTCAACCTATGCTTCCTTAAAAGCGACCAGTATGAGGATGGTTCTTAATGACGTAGTTCTACTTGTCATAGGGATGTGGGATCCTGGAACCATATCATAGATATCATGAGGTGATTGATATCGGACAACCCGCTTTGAATAGTGTTTTCATAGATTAAGCCATAAACATATTCAAATGCGATAGCTTGTCACGACATCCTTAGACCAAGGAGTCTTTGTGATCACTATGCAATGAACGTACGGCTTTAACTTGCGCTAAACGCTTTCTGTAAAAGGATTGCTATAAAAGGGCATGATTGGTTGGCGGAACGGGTTGCATGAGTGACACGAAAGACGGTTAAGGGATTTATCCCTCATACTACGGTATGGGAAAGATATCCGTTAGAAGGCCTCTTGATGGAGACTGACTGAGAGAAAAGCATGGCCATGCAAATGATACGGGTTATCATTTCTCAGCCATCTTGCATATCAAGTAACAATGATTGATTGAACAAGGGAGACGACTCTATGCCTTGAGATCAATCGGGATATCTAGAGATAACAGGATGGTGACTTGTACGCACAAAGGTTAAGTCGAATCATCGATCATCGTGCACCTTGGGTAATCATAATGTTTTACTAGAGACCACTTATGATGGATCGGGCAAGAGAGATCTTTTGCGCCGATCTGCCAACGGTGACATGAGCCTAGAGGCTCACACACATACAAGACGGATAACTTGAGACAAGGAAACATTGATGTTTCTTGAGGAGTAATATATGGACAAAACGGAAGGTTTTGTGCCATAGGTTTGGTTTGAGAGAATAATTAGCGAATCGAGAAAAATTGAGTTTTTCGTCGATATCGCGTCGGACTTTGTTTGATAAGTAACGACAAAAGGGTCGGGCAACTTTTGGACACGGCATGAGACAACACGGGAGGGCCCATTGGGCTCGGCCCATGAAGCCTCATGGCCGGCCCAATAAGGGCCCAACAAGACCTCTTGGCCGGCCCACATGGTGGGTCCATGTGTGGGGGCCACACAACACCATGCTTAGTTGGTGATTGTGGATTAAGAGGTGAGTGATTTAAGGGGTATAGGTTAAAGCACTTTTAAGCCCATACCAATCACTTTTAACCCATGCTTGTGAGTTGGATGATGAATTCAAATACTAGACATTAATTCATTAATAAAAATATCACAAAAACTCACACACTCTCTCTCTCTTCTAGCTTGGCCGGCCACCCCCCTCCTCCTCTTCATCTTGCTCTCTTGTTCTTCATTTAATTGTTCTAGTAGGCAATTAAGTGAAGGATCAACAAGATCATCCTCTTGGTGTGGACTTGCTTTAGAGAAGAAGATCCGAACGTTCTTCTTTATCGATTCATACAAGACTTAAAGGTAAACATCTTGTGGAATAGATTTTGCTTTTGGATTTAATGGTTTAATGTTCTTGGACAAGGTTTGGAGTAGATTATCTTTTAATGCTTCCGCTATCTCGACGATCTAGAACGCTCCAAAACCCTACTGTGGTATCAGAGGGTTGGTTACCCTCTTAATCTTTGTCTTGTTGAATTTATTTCGGTTTTGTGATTATTTGCATGCCAAATTGTTGATAACATGTTTTTAATGCTTTTTAGGAGATTTGCATGAAATATGTTATTTTTGAAAAATATATTGAATTTGGAATTTTTCAGAAATTATTGGATTTGTCGGGTCCGAGAAGGGACTCTCGGGGAGCCGGATTGGAGGTACCGAATGGAGGTCACCGGAGGCTGGGGAGGCCGGCGGTGACCGAGCCCGTTCCCACTCTCGGGCGAGGCCGAGAGTGGCGGCAAGGGCGGTTTCGGCCTTCCAAGGCCCAAAAACGGCCCGTGCATTGTTGGGCTCGGCCCAATGGGCCTTTGGCCCATTGGCTTGGCCCGACTTGGTTCGTACGTGGTGTTTGATCCGTGTCACGAACCCGCGATCCAATATTTCGAAAACTTTCAAAATTTAATCGGTTTCGATAAACCGTTTTTCGAAAAGGTCTAGTTTCGATAAACCCGACCAAGCAACTTGGCAAAATTAAAACCGGAATTATTGCATATTATTTGGTAACATGTTTGTGTGATAACATGTTGGATGATGTGATGAAATGTATGATGCATTAGTAGCCCATTAGATTTTATCGCTTTCACGGTTTGCATACCGTTAGTGTTAGCGTGTAATTATTCTTTTATTCAAGCCCATAAAGTGTAATTATTTTTTATCCGGTCTACGAACCGAGTATTAATTGTAATTATTACTCAAAGACGAGAAGGATGGAAAATCAAGCACGATGACGGTCTTGGAGGAAGTCCCAGAGCAAGTGGGAGCCCGAATAAGGAAGACTCGTAGAATCCTAAGTTTAGGATGGGCTATAAAATGCATATTTAACGCTTTATGGATGCTTGCTTGAATTAATTAATTAATTGCATGCTTGCATGATTAGTTTATAAGTTTATAAGCCATCACCTCACATGCAAAGATAAAAATCAACTTTAATTGTTTGCATGTTTAAAGCGTTGTGAACTATCATCACACGGGTTGTGATGGATGAGTTCAAATTTGAAACGTATTTGCACGGGTTGCAAATGACGGATTCAAATGAAGATAGTATGTGATACAATTAGAAACGTCACAACACGGTTTGTTGGTGACGGGTTCGTAATTGTACCAAATACTTTCGAATTATGAAACACAACCAAATTACAAGTTAATTTGAGTCAAGTGAGATGCCACCCAAATTCACACCCATGTAAAAACATTTTATCGGTGTCGTGCGCCTTAGCGGAGCATCGATCGAATGGGTTCTAGATGGGAATGGTAAACTTTGTGGGATGTCGTGCGCCTTAGCGGAGCATCTGCACAAAGTTAACTCGTTAGTGAAAGTTGGTTGACTCAACCACGATTCTTGGCCTGAGGTCGAGCTGGGGCATCGGAAGGGTAAGCCGTGTGTTTTACACATACCCTGACTAAGAGTTACACGGGTTGTAATTGGACAGACGTCCTACCTAAATAAGTCAATTGGAGCGGTGCGCCTTAGCGCACTTCAAATGACGAATAAGGGATCTTGGTTTAAAAGATTCTAAATCTTAGAATCTGATGGTTGGTGTTTAATTCAGATCTTCGTAAATTTATTCAACTATTCTGATTAAATTTACTTTCTTCGTGTAGAAATGGCTAGTAATTCAACAAACTCGTCTAATTTGTCATTGAGGACTATACTCGAGAAGTGTAAACTCAACGGGACAAATTATCTAGACTGGGACAGAAATTTACGACTTGTGTTAAAAATGGAACGCAGGGAGTACGTCCTTGATAAGGCTATCCCTGAGGAGCCAGCTGCCAACGCAACGAGGGTCGTTAAGGATGCGTACCAGAAACACCTTAGCGACTCTATCGACGTTGCGTGTGTCATGCTGGGCTGCATGGAGGCGGACCTCCAGAAGTAGTTTATGGAGCTATCCCATGATCCGTTTGCAATGTTTGCACAGATCAAGGATATGTTCAAGGAGAAAGTACGTATTGAAAAATACACTGTTCTCCGAGAACTCATAGCCTGCAAGATGTCAGCAGGCAGCTCCGTAGGTCCTCACGTCCTACAGATGAAGGGGCTTTTTGACCATATGACTAGTATCGGTATGTCTATGGAAAAGGAAATGGCTGCGGATTTTATTCTGCAATCCCTTCCTCATGCATATGGTGGGTTCGTCATGAACTATCACATGCATGATATGGACAAGACCGCGTCGGAGTTGCACAACATGCTAGTGACTGCCGAGAAGAGCATAAGGGGCAGTTCGTCCAAAAATGTCTTCATGGTCAAGAAGGGACCCAGCTTCAAAGCTGGTGGTGGCAAGGGTAAAGGCCCAAGACACCTCACAGGGAGGAACAGACGACCATTTATTCCTAGACCTCACATGCCCGTACAAGGCAAAGGGAAGACAAAGGAGTCGGTCTGTTACTATTGTCAAAAGCCTGGTCATTGGAAGAAAGACTGTCAGCAGATGAAGGAGGACCAGAAGAAGGGCGGTGGGGCCGCTGCTTCATCAGGTATTCCATTAGAGCTATATCTTTCTACAATTAATACCTGGGTACTAGACACTGGAGCTGAGTCTCATGTCTGTGCTGATGTGCAGGTGTTACACAGTAGAAGAGATATAAGGGAAAACGAGGTGGACCTAAGAGTTGGGAACAATACCAGAGTTGCCGCAACTGCCGTGGGTTCTGTGAACCTTGTTTTGCCCAGTGGGCTTGTAATTGAACTTAATGACGTGTTTTGCGTACCTGTTTTCAACAGGAATATTATCTCAATTTCTCTTCTTGAAATAGAGGGATATTATTTTAATATTAAGAACGGGTTTTTTTGATATTATGCGCAACAACATATATTATGGCAATGCTCGCACTGTTGGAGGATTATACATATTGAATATGCAAAACTCAAAATCCAACATGCTCTATAATGTAAATGCTAAGAGGTTTAAACCTACTGATTTAGACCAAACTCTTATCTGGCATTGTCGTCTAAGTCACATAAATGAGAAACGCATCTCAGCGCTTCATAAGCGCGGACTTCTAAGTCAATTCGAATTCCAAACGATTGAAAGATGCGAAGCTTGTTTAATGGGCAAGATGACTAAAGCGCCCTTCACTGGTTTAGGTGAGAGGGCAGGTGACTTATTGGGTCTGATACATTCAGACGTATGTGGACCAATGAGTACACATGCCAGAGGTGGTTTAGGCTACTTTATCACATTTACTGACGATTTTAGTAGATATGGTTATGTCTATCTCATGAGACATAAGTCCGAAGCTTTTGATAAATTCAAAGAGTTTAGGACTGAAGTAGAAAACCAACTCGGAAAGAGTATCAAGGCACTCCGTTCTGATCGGGGTGGAGAATACTTATCCGAGGAGTTTCTTAGTTATCTTACTGAAGGTGGAATACTATCTCAGTGGACTCCGCCAGGAACACCGCAACTTAATGGTGTGTCCGAACGGAGGAGTTGAACATTGTTAGATATGGTTCGATCAATGTTAAGTCTCACTGATCTCCCGATCTCCTTCTGGGGTTATGCTCTGCAAACGGCCGCTTACATAATAAATAGGGCTCCGTCGAAAGCAGTGGAAGGGACATCATTTGGAAAATGGTACGGGAAGGAACCCGTTTTGTCCTTCCTTAAAATCTGGGGTTGCGAGGCTTATGTTAAAAGGTTGCTTGCAACCAAGCTCGAACCAAGATCAGATAAATGCACTTTCGTCGGATATCCAAAAGAAACAAAAGGATACTACTTCTACAAACCGAGCGAAAATAAAGTTTTTGTCGCTCGAGGTGGGACATTCTTGGAAAAAGAGTTCATTTCCAAGACAGTCAGTGGGAGGGCTGTTCATCTTGATGAAGTTCTAGATGAGATGGTCACTCGGGAACCACAAGAAGACTCACTAGAAGAGGTAGAGCCAGAAGTTGTCATTGAGCAAGAACCAATAGCTGCAGTTAATGAGGACGGTTCAAGGCGCTCTGAAAGGATAAGTCATGCACCTGTCAGATACGGTTTCTTAGTAACTGAAGGTGATGGTTTAGTACTAGTGGACAATGATCCAGCTACCTTTCGAGAGGCTTTGGACGGAACCGACTCTGAGAAATGGCTGGAAGCCATGAGGGAAGAAATGCAATCCATGTCAGATAATCAAGTGTAGGACTTGGTGGATCATACCCCTGACGTAAAGGTCATAGGGTGTAAATGGATCTTTAAAATAAAGATAGACATGGATGGCAAACCTCAGACCTATAAAGCGAGACTGGTAGCAAAAGGTTATAGACAAATCCACGGAATTGACTATGAAGAGACCTTTTCTCCAGTAGCTATGGTCAAATCTATCCGCATTCTTCTTGCCGTAGCAGCGTATCACAACTATGAGATATGGCAAATGGATGTCAAAACCGCCTTCCTCAACGGGAGGTTAGCTGAGGACGTTTATATGTCCCAGCCTGAGGGTTTTGAGGATCCAAAGAATAAGGGAAAGATTTGCAAGTTTCTCAAATCAATCCATGGTTGAAGAAATTATCTCAGAGTTGGAATCAACGTTTTGATGAAGTAGTGAAACGGTTTGGCTTCGTCAAAAACGATGATGAACCTTGCGTGTATAAAAGGGCAAATAGGAGCAATATAATCTTGTTGGTGCTTTATGTTGATGACATATTGCTCATTGGAAACGACGTCCCTACCATGCTCTTAACAAAGACTTGGTTAGGTGAGTGTTTCGCAATGAAGGACTTAGGTAAGGCCTCTTACATCTTGGGAATCAAGATATATAGAGACCGTGCCAAGCGGGTCTTGGGCTTAAGTCAAAGCACTTATATAGACTAGGTGTTGAGACGATTCTCAATGCAAGATTCAAAGAAAGGATTGCTGCCCATGCGTCATGGCGTGAAGCTTAGCAAGAAGCAGGGTGCTGAGACACCTGCAGAGCTAGCAAGAATGAATGAGATCCCATATGCTTCGCCTATAGGGTCCATAATGTATGCCATGATATGTATGAGACCGGATGTCTCGTTTGCCCTAAGCTGTACCAGTAGACATCAATCCAAACCCGGTGAGGCACACTGGATGGCTGTCAAGGCGATTCTCAAATATTTGAGAATGACCAAGGACGCCTTTCTTGTATACGGGGGCAGAAATGATGATCTCGTCGCCAAAGGATATGTCGACGCTAGTTTCCAGACAGACCCCGATGACTTTAAGAGTCAGTTGGGATATGTGTTTATGTTGAACGGCGGAGCATTCAGCTGGAAAAGCAAGAAGCAGGATACCATTGCCGACTCTACGACGGAAGCTGAGTACATTGCCGCATGTGAAGCGGCAAAAGAGGCTGTATGGATCAGGAGTTTCATGGCTGGGTTAGGTGTAATTGAAAACCCGTCTAACCCAGTAGACTTATATTGTGACAACACCGGGGCCATTGTGCAAGCTAAGGAACCCAGGGCACATAACAGATCCAAACATGTACTCAGAAAGTATCACATCATCCGCGACATAGTTGCTAGAGGTGACGCGAAGATCCACTACGTTGCAACTGATGATAACACAGCCGACCCATTGACCAAGGCTCTTCCTCAAGATAAACATGAAAAACATGTTAGGTCAATGGGTATAGACTGGGACTTAGATTGGAGCTAAGGGCAAGTGGGAGATTGATAGCATTTGTGCCCTAGTCCAATTGGTATTAGCCTGTAAACGTCTATGTACAAATATCATCGTTTGTAATGTATAAACATAAACGGCTTTATCTTACTTATGTGTTGAAGTCATATGTTAAGCATGATCTGATTTATGACCACTAAAGTAGTAGAACCATAAATCTGTACGGATCACACTTAACGAGTCCCTGGTCAACCTATGCTTCCTTAAAAGCGACCAGTATGAGGATGGTTCTTAATGACGTAGTTCTACTTGTCATAGGGATGTGGGATCCTGGAACCATATCACAGATATCATGAGGTGATTGATATCGGACGACCCGCTTTGAATAGTGTTTTCATAGATTAAGCCATAAACATATTCAAATGCGATAGCTTGTCACGACATCCTTAGACCAAGGAGTCTTTGTGATCACTATGCAATGAACGTACGGCTTTAACTTGCGCCAAACGCTTTCTGTAAAAGGATTGCTATAAAGGGCATGATTGGGTGGCGGAACGGGTTGCATGAGTGACACGAAAGACGGTTAAGGGATTTATCCCTCATACTACGGTATGGGAAAGATATCCGTTAGAAGGCCTCTTGATGGAGACTGACTGAGAGAAAAGCATGGCCATGCAAATGATACGGATTATCATTTCTCAGCCATCTCGCATATCAAGTAACAATGATTGATTGAACAAGGGAGATGACTCTATGCCTTGAGATCAATCGGGATATCTAGAGATAACAGGATGGTGACTTGTACGCACAAAGGTTAAGTCGAATCATCTATCATCGTGCACCTTGGGTAATCATAATGTTTTACTAGAGACCACTTATGATGGATCGGGCAAGAGAGATCTTTTGCGCCGATCTGCCAACGGTGGCATGAGCCTAGAGGGTCACACACATACAAGACGGATAACTTGAGACAAGGAAACATTGATGTTTCTTGAGGAGTAATATATGGACAAAACTGAAGGTTTTGTGCCATAGGTTCGGTTTGAGAGAATAATTAGCGAATCGAGAAAAATTGAGTTTTTCGTCGATATCGCGTCGGACTTTGTTTGATAAGTAACGACAAAAGGGTCGGGCAACTTTTGGACACGGCATGAGACAACACGGGAGGGCCCATTGGGCTCGGCCCATGAAGCCTCATGGCCGGCCCAATAAGGGCCCAACAAGACCTCTTGGCCGGCCCACATGGTGGGTCCATGTGTGGGGGCCACACAACACCGTGCTTAGTTGGTGATTGTGGATTAAGAGGTGAGTGATTTAAGGGGTATGGGTTAAAGCACTTTTAAGCCCATACCAATCACTTTTAACCCATGCTTGTGAGTTGGATGATGAATTCAAATACTAGACATTAATTCATTAATAAAAATATCACAAAAACTCACACTCTCTCTCTCTCTTCTAGCTTGGCCGGCCACCCCCCTCCTCCTCTTCATCTTGCTCTCTTGTTCTTCATTTAATTGTTCTAGTAGGCAATTAAGTGAAGGATCAACAAGATCATCCTCTTGGTGTGGACTTGCTTTAGAGAAGAAGATCCGAATGTTCTTCTTTATCGATTCATACAAGACTTAAAGGTAAACATCTTGTGGAATAGATTTTGCTTTGGGATTTAATGGTTTAATGTTCTTGGACAAGGTTTGGAGTAGATTATCTTTTAATGCTTCCGCTATCTCGACGATTTATAACGCTCCAAAACCCTACACTCACATATCAAGTAACATTGATTGATTAAACAAGGGTGACGACTCTATGCCTTGTGATCAATCGGGATATCTAGAGATAATAGGATAGTGACTTGTACGCACAAGGTTAAGTCGAATCATCGATCGTCATGCACCTTGGGTAATCATAACGTCTTACTAGGGACCACTTATGATGGATCGGGCAAGAGCGATCTTTTGCGCCGATCTGCCAACGGTGGCATGAGCCAAGAGGGTCACACACATTTAAGATGGATAACTTGAGACAAGGAAACCTTGACGTTTCTTGAGGAGCAATACATGGACAAAACTGGGGGTTTTGTGCCATGGGTTCGGTTTGAGAGAATAATTAGCGAATCGAGAAAACTGAGTTTTTCGTCGATGTCACGTCGGACTTTTTTTGATAAGTAACGACAAAAAGGGTCGGGCGACTTTTGGACACGGCACGAGACCAAACAAGGGCCCATTAAGGGGCCAATAAGCCCTCTTGGCCGGCCCACATGGTGGGTCCATGTGTGGGGGCCACACAACACCATGCTTAGTTGGTGATTGTGGATTAAGAGGTGAGTGATTTAAGGGGTATAGGTTAAAGCACTTTTAAGCCCATACCAATCACTTTTAACCCATGCTTGTGAGTTGGATGATGAATTCAAATACTAGACATTAATTCATTAATAAAAATATCACAAAAACTCACACACTCTCTCTCTCTTCTAGCTTGGCCGGCCACCCCCCTCCTCCTCTTCATCTTGCTCTCTTGTTCTTCATTTAATTGTTCTAGTAGGCAATTAAGTGAAGGATCAACAAGATCATCCTCTTGGTGTGGACTTGCTTTAGAGAAGAAGATCCGAACGTTCTTCTTTATCGATTCATACAAGACTTAAAGGTAAACATCTTGTGGAATAGATTTTGCTTTTGGATTTAATGGTTTAATGTTCTTGGACAAGGTTTGGAGTAGATTATCTTTTAATGCTTCCGCTATCTCGACGATCTAGAACGCTCCAAAACCCTACTGTGGTATCAGAGGGTTGGTTACCCTCTTAATCTTTGTCTTGTTGAATTTATTTCGGTTTTGTGATTATTTGCATGCCAAATTGTTGATAACATGTTTTTAATGCTTTTTAGGAGATTTGCATGAAATATGTTATTTTTGAAAAATATATTGAATTTGGAATTTTTCAGAAATTATTGGATTTGTCGGGTCCGAGAAGGGACTCTCGGGGAGCCGGATTGGAGGTACCGAATGGAGGTCACCGGAGGCTGGGGAGGCCGGCGGTGACCGAGCCCGTTCCCACTCTCGGGCGAGGCCGAGAGTGGCGGCAAGGGCGGTTTCGGCCTTCCAAGGCCCAAAAACGGCCCGTGCATTGTTGGGCTCGGCCCAATGGGCCTTTGGCCCATTGGCTTGGCCCGACTTGGTTCGTACGTGGTGTTTGATCCGTGTCACGAACCCGCGATCCAATATTTCGAAAACTTTCAAAATTTAATCGGTTTCGATAAACCGTTTTTCGAAAAGGTCTAGTTTCGATAAACCCGACCAAGCAACTTGGCAAAATTAAAACCGGAATTATTGCATATTATTTGGTAACATGTTTGTGTGATAACATGTTGGATGATGTGATGAAATGTATGATGCATTAGTAGCCCATTAGATTTTATCGCTTTCACGGTTTGCATACCGTTAGTGTTAGCGTGTAATTATTCTTTTATTCAAGCCCATAAAGTGTAATTATTTTTTATCCGGTCTACGAACCGAGTATTAATTGTAATTATTACTCAAAGACGAGAAGGATGGAAAATCAAGCACGATGACGGTCTTGGAGGAAGTCCCAGAGCAAGTGGGAGCCCGAATAAGGAAGACTCGTAGAATCCTAAGTTTAGGATGGGCTATAAAATGCATATTTAACGCTTTATGGATGCTTGCTTGAATTAATTAATTAATTGCATGCTTGCATGATTAGTTTATAAGTTTATAAGCCATCACCTCACATGCAAAGATAAAAATCAACTTTAATTGTTTGCATGTTTAAAGCGTTGTGAACTATCATCACACGGGTTGTGATGGATGAGTTCAAATTTGAAACGTATTTGCACGGGTTGCAAATGACGGATTCAAATGAAGATAGTATGTGATACAATTAGAAACGTCACAACACGGTTTGTTGGTGACGGGTTCGTAATTGTACCAAATACTTTCGAATTATGAAACACAACCAAATTACAAGTTAATTTGAGTCAAGTGAGATGCCACCCAAATTCACACCCATGTAAAAACATTTTATCGGTGTCGTGCGCCTTAGCGGAGCATCGATCGAATGGGTTCTAGATGGGAATGGTAAACTTTGTGGGATGTCGTGCGCCTTAGCGGAGCATCTGCACAAAGTTAACTCGTTAGTGAAAGTTGGTTGACTCAACCACGATTCTTGGCCTGAGGTCGAGCTGGGGCATCGGAAGGGTAAGCCGTGTGTTTTACACATACCCTGACTAAGAGTTACACGGGTTGTAATTGGACAGACGTCCTACCTAAATAAGTCAATTGGAGCGGTGCGCCTTAGCGCACTTCAAATGACGAATAAGGGATCTTGGTTTAAAAGATTCTAAATCTTAGAATCTGATGGTTGGTGTTTAATTCAGATCTTCGTAAATTTATTCAACTATTCTGATTAAATTTACTTTCTTCGTGTAGAAATGGCTAGTAATTCAACAAACTCGTCTAATTTGTCATTGAGGACTATACTCGAGAAGTGTAAACTCAACGGGACAAATTATCTAGACTGGGACAGAAATTTACGACTTGTGTTAAAAATGGAACGCAGGGAGTACGTCCTTGATAAGGCTATCCCTGAGGAGCCAGCTGCCAACGCAACGAGGGTCGTTAAGGATGCGTACCAGAAACACCTTAGCGACTCTATCGACGTTGCGTGTGTCATGCTGGGCTGCATGGAGGCGGACCTCCAGAAGTAGTTTATGGAGCTATCCCATGATCCGTTTGCAATGTTTGCACAGATCAAGGATATGTTCAAGGAGAAAGTACGTATTGAAAAATACACTGTTCTCCGAGAACTCATAGCCTGCAAGATGTCAGCAGGCAGCTCCGTAGGTCCTCACGTCCTACAGATGAAGGGGCTTTTTGACCATATGACTAGTATCGGTATGTCTATGGAAAAGGAAATGGCTGCGGATTTTATTCTGCAATCCCTTCCTCATGCATATGGTGGGTTCGTCATGAACTATCACATGCATGATATGGACAAGACCGCGTCGGAGTTGCACAACATGCTAGTGACTGCCGAGAAGAGCATAAGGGGCAGTTCGTCCAAAAATGTCTTCATGGTCAAGAAGGGACCCAGCTTCAAAGCTGGTGGTGGCAAGGGTAAAGGCCCAAGACACCTCACAGGGAGGAACAGACGACCATTTATTCCTAGACCTCACATGCCCGTACAAGGCAAAGGGAAGACAAAGGAGTCGGTCTGTTACTATTGTCAAAAGCCTGGTCATTGGAAGAAAGACTGTCAGCAGATGAAGGAGGACCAGAAGAAGGGCGGTGGGGCCGCTGCTTCATCAGGTATTCCATTAGAGCTATATCTTTCTACAATTAATACCTGGGTACTAGACACTGGAGCTGAGTCTCATGTCTGTGCTGATGTGCAGGTGTTACACAGTAGAAGAGATATAAGGGAAAACGAGGTGGACCTAAGAGTTGGGAACAATACCAGAGTTGCCGCAACTGCCGTGGGTTCTGTGAACCTTGTTTTGCCCAGTGGGCTTGTAATTGAACTTAATGACGTGTTTTGCGTACCTGTTTTCAACAGGAATATTATCTCAATTTCTCTTCTTGAAATAGAGGGATATTATTTTAATATTAAGAACGGGTTTTTTTGATATTATGCGCAACAACATATATTATGGCAATGCTCGCACTGTTGGAGGATTATACATATTGAATATGCAAAACTCAAAATCCAACATGCTCTATAATGTAAATGCTAAGAGGTTTAAACCTACTGATTTAGACCAAACTCTTATCTGGCATTGTCGTCTAAGTCACATAAATGAGAAACGCATCTCAGCGCTTCATAAGCGCGGACTTCTAAGCCAATTCGAATTCCAAACGATTGAAAGATGCGAAGCTTGTTTAATGGGCAAGATGACTAAAGCGCCCTTCACTGGTTTAGGTGAGAGGGCAGGTGACTTATTGGGTCTGATACATTCAGACGTATGTGGACCAATGAGTACACATGCCAGAGGTGGTTTAGGCTACTTTATCACATTTACTGACGATTTTAGTAGATATGGTTATGTCTATCTCATGAGACATAAGTCCGAAGCTTTTGATAAATTCAAAGAGTTTAGGACTGAAGTAGAAAACCAACTCGGAAAGAGTATCAAGGCACTCCGTTCTGATCGGGGTGGAGAATACTTATCCGAGGAGTTTCTTAGTTATCTTACTGAAGGTGGAATACTATCTCAGTGGACTCCGCCAGGAACACCGCAACTTAATGGTGTGTCCGAACGGAGGAGTTGAACATTGTTAGATATGGTTCGATCAATGTTAAGTCTCACTGATCTCCCGATCTCCTTCTGGGGTTATGCTCTGCAAACGGCCGCTTACATAATAAATAGGGCTCCGTCGAAAGCAGTGGAAGGGACATCATTTGGAAAATGGTACGGGAAGGAACCCGTTTTGTCCTTCCTTAAAATCTGGGGTTGCGAGGCTTATGTTAAAAGGTTGCTTGCAACCAAGCTCGAACCAAGATCAGATAAATGCACTTTCGTCGGATATCCAAAAGAAACAAAAGGATACTACTTCTACAAACCGAGCGAAAATAAAGTTTTTGTCGCTCGAGGTGGGACATTCTTGGAAAAAGAGTTCATTTCCAAGACAGTCAGTGGGAGGGCTGTTCATCTTGATGAAGTTCTAGATGAGATGGTCACTCGGGAACCACAAGAAGACTCACTAGAAGAGGTAGAGCCAGAAGTTGTCATTGAGCAAGAACCAATAGCTGCAGTTAATGAGGACGGTTCAAGGCGCTCTGAAAGGATAAGTCATGCACCTGTCAGATACGGTTTCTTAGTAACTGAAGGTGATGGTTTAGTACTAGTGGACAATGATCCAGCTACCTTTCGAGAGGCTTTGGACGGAACCGACTCTGAGAAATGGCTGGAAGCCATGAGGGAAGAAATGCAATCCATGTCAGATAATCAAGTGTAGGACTTGGTGGATCATACCCCTGACGTAAAGGTCATAGGGTGTAAATGGATCTTTAAAATAAAGATAGACATGGATGGCAAACCTCAGACCTATAAAGCGAGACTGGTAGCAAAAGGTTATAGACAAATCCACGGAATTGACTATGAAGAGACCTTTTCTCCAGTAGCTATGGTCAAATCTATCCGCATTCTTCTTGCCGTAGCAGCGTATCACAACTATGAGATATGGCAAATGGATGTCAAAACCGCCTTCCTCAACGGGAGGTTAGCTGAGGACGTTTATATGTCCCAGCCTGAGGGTTTTGAGGATCCAAAGAATAAGGGAAAGATTTGCAAGTTTCTCAAATCAATCCATGGTTGAAGAAATTATCTCAGAGTTGGAATCAACGTTTTGATGAAGTAGTGAAACGGTTTGGCTTCGTCAAAAACGATGATGAACCTTGCGTGTATAAAAGGGCAAATAGGAGCAATATAATCTTCTTGGTGCTTTATGTTGATGACATATTGCTCATTGGAAACGACGTCCCTACCATGCTCTTAACAAAGACTTGGTTAGGTGAGTGTTTCGCAATGAAGGACTTAGGTAAGGCCTCTTACATCTTGGGAATCAAGATATATAGAGACCGTGCCAAGCGGGTCTTGGGCTTAAGTCAAAGCACTTATATAGACTAGGTGTTGAGACGATTCTCAATGCAAGATTCAAAGAAAGGATTGCTGCCCATGCGTCATGGCGTGAAGCTTAGCAAGAAGCAGGGTGCTGAGACACCTGCAGAGCTAGCAAGAATGAATGAGATCCCATATGCTTCGCCTATAGGGTCCATAATGTATGCCATGATATGTATGAGACCGGATGTCTCGTTTGCCCTAAGCTGTACCAGTAGACATCAATCCAAACCCGGTGAGGCACACTGGATGGCTGTCAAGGCGATTCTCAAATATTTGAGAATGACCAAGGACGCCTTTCTTGTATACGGGGGCAGAAATGATGATCTCGTCGCCAAAGGATATGTCGACGCTAGTTTCCAGACAGACCCCGATGACTTTAAGAGTCAGTTGGGATATGTGTTTATGTTGAACGGCGGAGCATTCAGCTGGAAAAGCAAGAAGCAGGATACCATTGCCGACTCTACGACGGAAGCTGAGTACATTGCCGCATGTGAAGCGGCAAAAGAGGCTGTATGGATCAGGAGTTTCATGGCTGGGTTAGGTGTAATTGAAAACCCGTCTAACCCAGTAGACTTATATTGTGACAACACCGGGGCCATTGTGCAAGCTAAGGAACCCAGGGCACATAACAGATCCAAACATGTACTCAGAAAGTATCACATCATCCGCGACATAGTTGCTAGAGGTGACGCGAAGATCCACTACGTTGCAACTGATGATAACACAGCCGACCCATTGACCAAGGCTCTTCCTCAAGATAAACATGAAAAACATGTTAGGTCAATGGGTATAGACTGGGACTTAGATTGGAGCTAAGGGCAAGTGGGAGATTGATAGCATTTGTGCCCTAGTCCAATTGGTATTAGCCTGTAAACGTCTATGTACAAATATCATCGTTTGTAATGTATAAACATAAACGGCTTTATCTTACTTATGTGTTGAAGTCATATGTTAAGCATGATCTGATTTATGACCACTAAAGTAGTAGAACCATAAATCTGTACGGATCACACTTAACGAGTCCCTGGTCAACCTATGCTTCCTTAAAAGCGACCAGTATGAGGATGGTTCTTAATGACGTAGTTCTACTTGTCATAGGGATGTGGGATCCTGGAACCATATCACAGATATCATGAGGTGATTGATATCGGACGACCCGCTTTGAATAGTGTTTTCATAGATTAAGCCATAAACATATTCAAATGCGATAGCTTGTCACGACATCCTTAGACCAAGGAGTCTTTGTGATCACTATGCAATGAACGTACGGCTTTAACTTGCGCCAAACGCTTTCTGTAAAAGGATTGCTATAAAGGGCATGATTGGGTGGCGGAACGGGTTGCATGAGTGACACGAAAGACGGTTAAGGGATTTATCCCTCATACTACGGTATGGGAAAGATATCCGTTAGAAGGCCTCTTGATGGAGACTGACTGAGAGAAAAGCATGGCCATGCAAATGATACGGATTATCATTTCTCAGCCATCTCGCATATCAAGTAACAATGATTGATTGAACAAGGGAGATGACTCTATGCCTTGAGATCAATCGGGATATCTAGAGATAACAGGATGGTGACTTGTACGCACAAAGGTTAAGTCGAATCATCTATCATCGTGCACCTTGGGTAATCATAATGTTTTACTAGAGACCACTTATGATGGATCGGGCAAGAGAGATCTTTTGCGCCGATCTGCCAACGGTGGCATGAGCCTAGAGGGTCACACACATACAAGACGGATAACTTGAGACAAGGAAACATTGATGTTTCTTGAGGAGTAATATATGGACAAAACTGAAGGTTTTGTGCCATAGGTTCGGTTTGAGAGAATAATTAGCGAATCGAGAAAAATTGAGTTTTTCGTCGATATCGCGTCGGACTTTGTTTGATAAGTAACGACAAAAGGGTCGGGCAACTTTTGGACACGGCATGAGACAACACGGGAGGGCCCATTGGGCTCGGCCCATGAAGCCTCATGGCCGGCCCAATAAGGGCCCAACAAGACCTCTTGGCCGGCCCACATGGTGGGTCCATGTGTGGGGGCCACACAACACCGTGCTTAGTTGGTGATTGTGGATTAAGAGGTGAGTGATTTAAGGGGTATGGGTTAAAGCACTTTTAAGCCCATACCAATCACTTTTAACCCATGCTTGTGAGTTGGATGATGAATTCAAATACTAGACATTAATTCATTAATAAAAATATCACAAAAACTCACACTCTCTCTCTCTCTTCTAGCTTGGCCGGCCACCCCCCTCCTCCTCTTCATCTTGCTCTCTTGTTCTTCATTTAATTGTTCTAGTAGGCAATTAAGTGAAGGATCAACAAGATCATCCTCTTGGTGTGGACTTGCTTTAGAGAAGAAGATCCGAATGTTCTTCTTTATCGATTCATACAAGACTTAAAGGTAAACATCTTGTGGAATAGATTTTGCTTTGGGATTTAATGGTTTAATGTTCTTGGACAAGGTTTGGAGTAGATTATCTTTTAATGCTTCCGCTATCTCGACGATTTATAACGCTCCAAAACCCTACACTCACATATCAAGTAACATTGATTGATTAAACAAGGGTGACGACTCTATGCCTTGTGATCAATCGGGATATCTAGAGATAATAGGATAGTGACTTGTACGCACAAGGTTAAGTCGAATCATCGATCGTCATGCACCTTGGGTAATCATAACGTCTTACTAGGGACCACTTATGATGGATCGGGCAAGAGCGATCTTTTGCGCCGATCTGCCAACGGTGGCATGAGCCAAGAGGGTCACACACATTTAAGATGGATAACTTGAGACAAGGAAACCTTGACGTTTCTTGAGGAGCAATACATGGACAAAACTGGGGGTTTTGTGCCATGGGTTCGGTTTGAGAGAATAATTAGCGAATCGAGAAAACTGAGTTTTTCGTCGATGTCACGTCGGACTTTTTTTGATAAGTAACGACAAAAAGGGTCGGGCGACTTTTGGACACGGCACGAGACCAAACAAGGGCCCATTAAGGGGCCAATAAGCCCTCTTGGCCGGCCCACATGGTGGGTCCATGTGTGGGGGCCACACAACACCATGCTTAGTTGGTGATTGTGGATTAAGAGGTGAGTGATTTAAGGGGTATGGGTTAAAACACCTTTAAGCCCATACCAATCACTTTAGACCCATGCTTATGAGTTGGGTGATGAATTCAAATATGATTAATTGATTCATTACACAAAAATATCACAAGAACTCACAAGACACTCTCTTCTCTCTCTAGTGGCCGGCCACCTCTCTCTCTCTCCTCAATCTTGCTCTCTTGTTCTTCATTTAATGGTTCTAGTAGGAAATTAAGTGAAGGATCATCAAGATCATCCCCTTGGTGTGGACTTGCTTTAGAGAAGAAGATCTGAAAGTTCTTCTTTATCGATTCAACAAGACTTAAAGGTAAACATCTTGTGGAATAGATTTTGCTTTGGGATTTAATGGCTTATGTTCTTGGACAAGGTTTTGAGTAGATTTTCTTATAATGCTTCCGCTATCTCGACGATCTAGAACGCTCCAAAACCCTACAGAAATATATTGGATGACTTATCTTGATAAATACTCATAAATGTTGTCATTAGTATTTATCAATGTCGTAATGTGGGTTAGTTATTTGACCTTGGAGTCACCATGGAGTATATGTAATCCTTTTATAGTTTGACATATTCCAAACGTTGTTCGTAATAGGATGATTATAACGGGTATCATGGGTTGTATATTAGGTTATATGAAGAATTTGAGTGACGGTAAAAAAATTTGTCCCACAAATTAATTATGAGTAAAATATTATTTATCTCCCATTTATGAGTATAACCGAGGAAACGCATGATCAGGGTAGGAGAATTGATATGGAGTTATTAATCATTCTCGGTCTACTCGTCATCAAGAAACAAATGATTGAATAATATAAGGATGACGACTCTCTATGCCTTATGTTCAATCATGATATCGAGTGATAAAGGGATACGATATTAATAGTAAAGGTTAAGTCGATTTATCGACGATCATATAACTTGGGTAGTTATAATGACTTACTAGAATTCGTTTATGGCTTGTGGGCGAAATAGTGATTTGGTGCGAAATATGGATTTCAGGCTAATTGTCAGAGCTGTATGAACATATGGGGTCATACACAAAAGAATGCTAAAACGTATCGACTAATGTTTTGATTCCTATTTGTTTGTGCACCTACATGTAGGAAATTGAGCGTGGTGGATCCTCAACCTAGAGAACCCTGGATCGTAACCAAGCTCCAAGATAAATCCAGTTGGATACGTCTTATATCAATAAAGACCACGCATAACTTAGAGACATTCAAGATATAACGTTTCTAACGTCCTTTTATTAATTAATCGAATTACTTAGATTTGGCGTTGGGTTTTGCTGTTAAGTTTTTATATTCTGTTGTGCTTGAGGTCCAGCGAAACTCAAACATTTCTTTCTTTTGTTTCCAAGCCTCTAAGCACAAATATGATGCAAGAGCACACTATCAAATTTGAAAGCAATGCATGAACCCATTTTTGGTTCAAAATCAATTATACTAGCCAATAAAAAATCATGTGCAAGGTCAACGCTATACATGTTCTTAAAACCCATAATGTTGACCCATCATTCATGAAGTAACAAAACTATGGTGCAAACGATCAAAATTACTCTAAAGATATAAGAAAGAAAGGGCACATTGGCTTGTAATGTAGAGTTTCATAAAAAGCTTTTTAGCTCAAAAAGGATAGTAAGGAAATCAAAATGATAACAGTGGGATTTTCAGCTTTAGCAGTCCAATGATAACCTACAGATCTTTCCCCAAGGTCACTTATCCCCTATTCCATTTCGCCTTAAGGGGTCTCACCTCTATTTCTAGACTCAAGTCTCTAACCACAATGTGAGGTATGAGTTCAAGTGCAAATATCTGATAAACACACGAGTACATTTATCTAAGTTCATGCACGTCAATGTAACTAATCACGCACATTCAAGCAATTCATGCAAAGTAGCATTTTGCTCGCCAATGTCTTACGATATAGCTCAATATTTCATCAAAAATCATACAAGCTAGCAACAAGCAATAACTACCATCGAGAATTTGTAGGTGAAAGCGGTAAATATAGAATATAAGAAGGTAAAACTAAGAATTTATACAAAAATTACAATGAACAAATGAATGCATATAAGACTCGATTGTGGTGTGTGCTCAAGAACACGCCATACTTAGGCTTGACTGAGCCCTTTACTCAAATGTGGTATGTGCTCAAGCACACACCACACTTATGGCTTAACCACGTCCTACATACTCTAGAAAAACTCAAAAGCATAAACAACTGTATTTTCAAGATTTACTTACAAAATGCACTTCTTCATAAAATATTTATGTACAAAAGGTTGTTTACAAAAATTGAAATTGTTGATGATAAAAAGTCCCACGTGGAAAGAATATGAAATAGAATGTTTGTATCTAAAGGGTTGGAACAAACCCAACTAATAAGATTGAACTTTTAGTTGTAGAGCTCGAACTGATATGTACAACCCAATTTTACATAACTTGTGGGCGACAAACATATAACTTGGGTATTCATAATGACTCGTTAGAAATCATAATGACTTGTGGGTGATACAGAGATTTCGAGCCCACGCCCAACATTGTATGAGCCTATAGGGTCGCACACAAATTGAGGCCAAAACGTATCAGGTTTTGGAAACCCGAATTGTAATGTGTTTGTGTGTGTGTGTGTGTGTGTGTGTGTGTATAGGGGCGCTCTACACTATAAACCATGTTTGAGCGTCCAAATGTCCAATCCATCTCCCAATCGTCTGATTTGCGCGGAGCGAAGTACATGATGACACGTGTAACCACGCGGATTGGGAGGGAGATAACGGTCGTTGACAGAGCCGTTAGGGTATTGGTGTGTAACATACTTGTTTCGTGTGTGTAACCATTGTTATACAATTAAGCACTTACACAGATTAATTATGGTTTTAAGTTACACGTGAATGATTATACAATTATATTGTAGGTGTTATACACTACCAAGGTACCGGTAACACGTTCATAAAACCGAACGCATGTACGCACTATTTGAAGGTGTTACACAGTAACAACTGGTCAGTTACACATACACAATGGTTACACACGCAGAATAAGTATGTTACATACCAACACCCTAACGGCTCCGTCAGCGCCCGTTATCTCCCTCCCAATCTGCGTGGTTACATGTGTCATCATCTTCATCGCCTCCGCGCAAATCAGACGGTTGAGAGATGGTTTGGACGTTTTGATAGAGGTTTGTATCTAATACCTTCTATATATATATATATATATATATATATATATATATATATATATATAAGGATGCACTCCACTACAAACTCCACAAAAACGTCCAAACCATCATATGCCCATCCATTTTTTCGCGAACGACGATCAAGTGACACGTGGCGGAGCGGTTCGCCAACCCCGTTAGTCACAAATAGACGGAGAGCTAAGGGAACACTCGTCATTCCAATATCAGATTTGATGTAGAACATTATGTGTTGTATTGTATAACATCATATAGTGTGTGCTGATCACGCATTTAAAGTACGATTATTCAACGATTCACACTAAAAATAGACGCATTTAAAGCACGATCACACATTTAAACCGCGATCATTCAACGATTTGAACTATAAATAGGCGCATTTAAATCACGATTGCGCATTTAAACCACGATCATTCAGCGATTCACGCTAAAAATAGGCCAGATCTAGAGAGCAATCGTTCATCGTCTTGTGTGTTGTTGAACATTATATAATTAATATGATTATACAATATATAACATCATGTTATACGTAGTACATCGACATGTTATACATCGACAGTGAAACAGTCATACACATACCTCTGAAAGTGGGTAATCGTTTTATGTGTTGCTAAACATTATTAATTTAAAATGGTTATACAGTACAATCCGATATGTTATACATAAACAGAATGACAGATGCAAACTTGATTAATATAAAGTTTGTACCGAAGGAGAATCGATTACAAAAACATTACAAACACAGAAAAATGAGTAAAAAATATGTGGTGACGGTCATCAGTCGTTGTCATCCCTGTCGTCATCGTCTTCTGCACCTCGAATTTGTTGTAGATGAAAGAAAAACCCTAGATTGGATTGAAACCGGCTAAAAAAAAGAAAATCATAACATAATAATCGACTGCAGATCTATCATGAAATCGTGCTACTTACCGATAACTCTCAACCAGATCGATGACAACAAATCACTCTTCTCGCCGTCTCTGAAACAAAATCAAAATCGCTCTGATCGCGTTGTTATGAGAAACCAAACCATTGAAATAGGTATTAGTTCATGTGCGCGAAAGGACCCGAATACCCTTAACAATCCGTCTCCACCCGTTAACTGGCTTCAAAAATCGTCTGCACCAAGTGTCACTCCCACATCGTGCGCGCTCCAATCCAACGGTTATACTCAGGTTTGGACGTTCTGACATTTTTGGTTGGTTTGTATTTGATATATATATATATATTTTAAGGACACACTCCACTACAAACGCCCAACGCGTCCGAATCGAACGAACACATCATGGTTGTTGCTTTTCGCGCGATTAAAAGAGCGCGCGACACATGGAAGTGTAATGTCCCACATGGAAGTGAAAGTGTAATGTCGCGCATTGTGCACTTAAGTGAGGGGCAATTTCGAGTTCTTGCGCAGCGGAGCGTACTATTCATCTATCTCATTCGGAGTTTAATGTCAACCGTACGAGTGTAATGTCAGCAGTGGATGTGTAATGTTCAACATTGAGCGTGTAATGTCCAACGTTGAGAGTGTAATGTCAACAAGTGGAGACTATACACTCGCAAGTGATGACAATTGAGATTGTGATGTCAACCATAGGAGTGTAATGTCAACCGTGGAGTGTAATGTCCAACATTTGAAAGTGTAATGTCCAACATTGAGAGTGCATTACACTCCCACTGGTGCGTATTACACTCTGAATGAGAAAGTTGAACAGTATGCTCTGTTGCGCAAAAATTCGAAATTGCCCCTCACTTAAGTGCACAGTGCGCGAAATTTTCCTTGTTTCCACATGTCAACCATCCCGACACCTCGCGAAAATTTGATGGTTGGATCACCCGTTTGGACGGGTTCGCTAGTACAATGGATTTGTAGCTGAATGTGATTATATATATATATATATATATACACACAGAGAGAGAGAGAGAGAGAGAGAGAGAGAGAGAGAGAGAGAGAGAGAGAGAGAGAGGACAAATCAGGTGAGAATCAAATCCTGTTCTGAGAACGTGATAAATGACTTTAACCATTGAAAATAAGTGAATGTCCAATGACAATTGTGATATTTAATGAAAGTGAATGCCTAAGAGAAATATGTTAATGTCTGACAAAAACATTTTGGTCATTGAAAACAAGTGAATGTCCAATGAAAATAAGTGATTTTCCAGTGGTTCTCATGTTCTCACGACACATTTAGTTCTCAGCCAAACACTTCCACACACACACACACACAGATCTAGAGAGCAATCGTTCATCGTCTTGTGTGTTGTTGAACATTATATAATTAATATGGTTATACAATATATAACATCATGTTATATGTAGTACATCGACATGTTATACATCGACAGTGAAACAGTCATACACATACCTCTGAAAGTGGGTAATCGTTTTATGTGTTGCTAAACATTATTAATTTAAAATGGTTATACAGTACAATCCGATATGTTATACATAAACAGAATGACAGATGCAAACTTGATTAATATAAAGTTTGTACCGAAGGAGAATCGATTACAAAAACATTACAAACACAGAAAAATGAGTAAAAAATAT
>OY987322.1:11597780-11636120 GCA_963920655.1 Geranium rotundifolium | reverse complement strand
AGAACGTGATAAATGACTTTAACCATTGAAAATAAGTGAATGTCCAATGACAATTGTGATATTTAATGAAAGTGAATGCCTAAGAGAAATATGTTAATGCCTGACAAAAACATTTTGGTCATTGAAAACAAGTGAATGTCCAATGAAAATAAGTGATTGTCCAGTGGTTCTCATGTTCTCACGACACATTTAGTTCTCAGCCAAACACTTCCACACACACACACACACACAAACTTGGGGTTTTGTCTGAACTGTCCAAAGCCACCAATAGGCCAGATCTGCACGTTACGTGTTTTAAAATGTATGAGAATTGCGTTAATTGAAACTGACGGAAATGTGAGGGTAGTTGAGTAATATATATATACATACAAACTTGAGTTTTTGCTCAAACTGTCCAAAGCTACCAGTAGGCCAGATCTGCGCGTTACGTGTTTTAATGCGTATGAGAATTGCATTAATTGAAACTGACGGAAATGTGAGGGTAGTTGAGTAATATATACATACACACAAACTTGGGGTTTTTCCCAAACTGTCCAAAGCCACCAATAGGCCAGATCTGCGTGTTACGTGTTTTAACGCGTATGAGAATTGTGTTAATTGAAACTGACGGAAATGTGAGGGTAGTTGAGTAATTTTGCACCTGCGTGACTGCTGACCTAATTGAGAGAAACGAATTGGAGCTTCACTCTGTGAAATTTTGTATTGATTTCTATGACTCTTCCTTCGGAGATCTCATTGTGTGGCGACATGTTTGTCTTGAAGCTCTGTCGCATTGCATTGATTACATAATTTCAGTTTTTTAAGGTGTGTGTTGTTCATGTTCGTGATATTGTTTTTGATTTTGGAAGATCGAGTTTTGAACTTTGGTATCCTAGATTATAATGGCTCGCTTGGAGGAGATTAGAGGAAGTGACGACGGAACTCAGTCTGGAACTCGTCGGCCGATAGTGTTGTTGGCGGTAAGTCCATCATGTACAGTTTTAGTATGTAGGGTTCATGTTTAAGATCTTTTTTCTGGTGTAGTATATGAAATATGATGTTATATTTGTACATTGAATTTATTATAGTTAGTTATAGTATGGATTGATCACAGTGACGTGGGTTAATGATTGTTCCACTTCAAATTGTTAATGTTCTACCTCCATATCCAAAGTTTCACGCGTATATTTCACGATGTAGAGTATAAATTGATTGTGTAAATCATCCTATGATTGTGTAGAGACTCAATCTACATACACTGATGTTGTTACGTGTAGATTGGATACATTTTTAGTGGAACAGAAAGATGGTTGTTCTCATGTTTGTTGGTTAAAGTTTTCGTAAACAGAAAGATGTACGTTCTCATGTTGCGACATCTTGGGAACACATCTTTCGAGCTGACACTTTTGGTAAGTTTCCGTTTTTAAAGATCTCCTATATTGAGTGCGATTCTATATGATTCAGACGTGTTGGAGCTTATGGAAACTTCCGATTAACTGTGATTTTTGTGATTCGTCCACAAGGGTTAAGGAAACCCTAGAGGCGGCTGAAAGAGAAGTGCGAGCTGCTATAAAAGCGAGAAGCATCCCCATAGTAGCGCGCACCTCCAGTTTTATTTTGTAATTCGTTTTGGAAAACTATTCAGAGCTCCTAATCGTGTTGGACTAGCGTGTTGGCAGGCCGAATGTGTTAATCAAAACGACATACTTTTAATCAAGCATTATTCGAGGAGAATGAGTGGTTTGAGTATTGGGTTGTCTTTGCGCGATTGAAGTCTCGTGTATCCTGTGAAGAACAGAAACTGATCCGAGTAGAGGCGTTGCTCGAAGAGTGGAATCGAGTGAGGAGCTCGAATTCAGGGGGAGTCCCTGGTCTTGGTGTTCACTTGTAGTAATAGCATAGGTCGTTGATTTGTATGATAATTATAAGGGCTTGTATGTACTATTGATTACTTCATAGTGAAACCATTCCACTGGCAGAGTGCCCCCAGGTGTAGGTGACGTTGCACCGAACTGGGTAACCATATTACGTGTCTTTTATTTCTGTTGTGTGCTTGTTTAAATCCATATTCTGTATACTAGCAAGTTGTCTATCAAAAAGCTCCAACATTGTGTGAGACATCTTGCGGTTTAAACTGATCAAAATTTCAATATCCATAATTTGTGTTTCAGTAAGTTGTCAAACACAAAGTCACGACATTGTGATTGACATCTTGCTATTGCATCTAATCAGAATTTCAATTGCACTTGCAAGTGATGCACCTCTTGCTGACTTTATGACGAGGGTGAAGTCCAGGGCTAAGAAACTGGTGAAGAGGCCAGTACTGTCTGGGGAGCCCGGTGACAATGATTTCGAGGAAGAAGGACATACGGTTTGGGAGGAAGACAACCAACGCAGGCGGTACAAAAATCCTACAAAGAAATTGGTCAGTCACGATATAATTGGACTTCTTCCAATTTATGGCATGCATGAATTGGCGCAGTAACCATCCATACGATGGAGCGTCCTCTTTTGATATCAAACCAGTGGCAAAAGTGATGCATCTCTTGTGATTGTCCAGCCATGTGAATGGAGAGAACACAATCGAATACATGTCGTACCCCCAAAAATAATATTTGTTCCAATCAGGTGGGATGTTAACTGAATTATTGTAAAAAATCGAATACACAATTTGTGCGCAGCTGACGGGCCCATTCCACCCTTCTAGCATGTGAGCATAAATCTCTTGTGCCCCACCGTCATATCACTTGCCGCCTTTGAATATTATTTGTCATCTGGGTCGAACAGAGGGCGGTTGTGTTCTTTGACAAGCTTACCCGTAATGAATTTTATACTAAACATGTCTATGTTGAAACTAATCATAGTCTTGTGCGGCGCTTTGATCTGTTGTCACCCTTAATGACTTTCTTTGGTTTAGCAACACCCTCATTATTGCATGTCACATACTTTAGTACAATGTTGTTAGGTGTTTCCTTCTGTGTGCCAAAGTCACATCTAGTTGCATATTCTTGGTAAAATTTGATCCCTCCTTTCATTATACCGACAATTGACCTCTCACATGATTGTTCTTCTGTCTCCATGACCAAACCTTCCACCTCCTTAGGAACGTTGGGCATAGAGAAATCATATTCCATCTCGTCCAACCCTACTAGGGATTCATATTGGGTCTCAACGGTTGCCCATTTAAAGAACTATTGGTTTGAAACAAATTGCGTGCAAACACTGATTGGGATCTCTAATTGACTGCCATCATATGAAATAGGAATACTTCCACCAGTATGATCCACCATTATCGTCAAGTTTTCCACCAATATTATCAATAGTCTATAGTAGTTTGTCTTATTGTATATGCTTTCGAAATACGTTGTGAACTTCTCGAACTATGTCGATTCTACATAGTGAAATAGCACATGAAAAAATCATGAATGGAACTCTAAAGTTCTATACAAATGATCATAACAGATTCGAGAATAATATGTAAAAAATCATGATTGAAATATCAAAATTGCGAACTGAAAATCTAAAGTTCTACACACCTGATCCAATCAGATTCAATCATTCTTCATCAACACTCTGGGATTCTATAGTGGAATTAATCAACATTCTGGTTTTTGATTTCCACAGAGCTTTTGTAGAATGACTCTGGTTTTCGATTTCAATAGAAGTTTTTTACCATTTTCTGTCTTGGTGGGCAGATCTTGCGCCTTTATTGGAATGATTTTGTCTGGAAACGTATCGTCGCAAAATTGCATCAGCATCGTGTAACTTTTGATTGGGCTGAAATTCCTAAAATACCCATACGACATTAACTGACTATGCCTTTTCCATTTTTCCCTTCCACGTGTGATGATTCAGTATGGATTACATCTGACAGTTGGCGTGGGTTTGGATGGTTTGGACAATTGTATAGGTTTGTAGTAAAGTGCTTATTATATATAATTGCTTCCCACAATAATTGATGAGGCGATGCAAAACACAACAATAATTGTGATGAAGCTAAGTAATTAAATAAGCATAAAGAAGGTATGGAGAAACTCCTTGGTGTGCGGCAGTAAGGAATCAAGCTAAGGCATGTTACTTTTGCTTCGATTTTGAGTTGGATTGGCAAATAAGCATGAGAGCACTCATGCCGATAATGAAGCCGAAGGAAATGGCATACACACATGAGATCAATTGATACAGGTGATGTGTAATATATATATATTTGATTAATCAAATCATGGTATGGTGTACATGTATACACACGTACATAACGGTGAACAGTATATGCTTATTTTATATTTTTATACATGTATATTCCATTGAATTGAAAATGTATACGTGTGCTTTTCAATTCTGCATGTGCACGGTATAGGGTCTATCACCACTATTTGTAAGTAATTTTATTTGTATGTGTGGAGTTCGGATGGTCTAAAACATACATGCATAGCGAAAAATAATAACAAATCAAAACCACGTATGCACCGAAAATTGCATCTATGCGATAGATCTACAGTTAAAGCAATTAAACCCCAAGATTTAGTATTTTACCTTTTATATAAATCGAACCACCGTTCTAGGAACACCGATCCGGTCTCCTCTCTTTTGGTATCCACACGAATACACAAGATCTCGGATCTAAACCCTAAATCGCTTACTAGAACGAAAGAGAGCTCAAGTAAAAATTTCATCAGCGTTTCGGCATGGAATTTGTCACTTGAAATATTCAGCACCTAAGGCTCTCTATATATAGAGAGTTTGGCTAGGGTTTTGGGATCACGAACCAGCCCATAAAATGGGCTAGGTTTGGTTCCCTTGGAACCCTAGCCGCCACACTAATGTGGTCGGCTTGGGCCACATGGGCCGAAGCCCATTAGGGTTTCGGCCATGGGCTAGTCGCACCCCATTAGTGGCAGCCCATGAGGGCTGCCATGCCACGACATCCCCTCATGGGCTTGGCCTCTAAGGCCTGCCACAACTGGCTCCCCAAACCCTAGGCTTTGGTCCGGTCCTTGGCCCCTTTTGTGCTCTCGGGCCCGTGGCCCAAAACCCTAGGTTTTGGCCATGACCCGTTACAATTACTTTACCATTATTTTGCCTAAATTCTTCAATGCGTGTTCATTGTGTATGACCCTCTAGGCTCATGTCCCGTTGGCAGAGCGATGTAAAATCTCATTTTACTCGATCCATCATAAGTGACCTCTAGTAAGACATTATGTTTACCCAACGTACATGATTATCGATGATTCGATTTAACCTTATGTCGCCCGTGTCACTATCATTTTATCACTAGATACCCTGATTGATCATAAGGCACAGAGCCGTCATCCTTATTTAATCAATCACTGTTTCTTGATATCCGAGATGACTGCAAATTGATACCCCGTATCATCAACATGCCTATGCGTTTCCTTTCAGTCATACTCATCAAGTGGCCTAAACGGATATCGTTCTCATACCAGAGTATGAGGGATAAATCCTTTAGCCGTCTTTTGTATCACTTATGCAGCCCGTCCCTAAGCCAATCATATCCGTTATAGCTACCTTTTTACATGTAACGTTGGGCGTACATCAAACTCAAATGTTGACTATATAGTGATCACAAAAAATCCTTGGTCTTAGGATACAATGACAAGGTACAACAACTGAATATGCTCATGACAAGATCTATGTCACATATTTAGGTCGGGTCGTCCAATATTATTTCCCAAATGATATCTTGATCCGACTCTGTGAATCTTATTGCCAATGATCAGTAGAGCGTGATCATAAAGAGTCATCCTTATATTAGTCGCTTCTGATGAAGCTTAACTGACTAGGGACACGTTAAATGTAATCCGTGCAGATCTGTAGTTCTACTATTAGTGTTGACATACTCAATGATACATAACAATTCACATTTAACATATTACTACAACACAACAGTAATACAATGTCGATTTTATTTCATTGTAAACGATGATAAAACTATTACAGACTACTTTGTATTGGACTAGGACACAAATCCTACAATCTCCTACTTGCCCCTAGTTCCAATCTAAGTCTCAGTCCATCCCCATAGACTTTCATGACCCTCATGTTTAGGTTGTGAGAGAGCCTTCGTCAATGGGTCGGCTGCATTATCATTAGTAGCAACATAGTTGATCCTCATATCACCTCTAGTAATGATTTTCCTTATGAGGTGGTAACGCCTGAGTATATGTTTGGATTTGTCATGTGATCTTGGCTCTTTAACTAGTGTTATGGCTCCAGTGTTGTCACATAGTAAACTCACTGGACTAGACGGGTTCGACATTACGTCTAAGTAAGCCAAGAAGTTCCTAATCCATACAACCTCCTTAACTGCTGCCGAAGCGGCTATATACCCAGGTTACGTTGTAGAATCAGCAATCGTGTCCTGCTTGCGGCTCTTCCAGCTGAAAGTACCACCATTTAACACAAACACATACCCAGACTGAGATTTGAAATCATCAGTATTTGTCTGGAAACTAGCGTCAGTATACCCTTTGACAACTAGCTCATCATCTGTTCCCCCGTACACCAGAAAAGCGTTCTTAGTTCTCCTCAAATATTTGAGGATGGCTTTGATCGTAATCCAGTGTTCCTCACCGGGGTTAGATTGATATCTGTTGGTACAATTTAGGGCGAACGAGACATCCGGTCTTGTGCATATCATGCCATACATGATAGATCCTATAGTCGAAGCATATGAGATCTCTTTCATCCTGCTCAGCTCATTAGATGTCCTGGGACACTGAGTCTCGCTGAGCTTTATGCCATAACGCATGGGTAATAATCCCTTCTTGGAATTATGCATTGGGAATCTTCTCAACACTGTGTCTATATAAGTGCTTTGACTTAGGCCCGAAATCATTTTTGTACGATCTCTACATATCTTAATCCACAAGATATATGCAGCATCACATAAGTTCTTCATTGTGAAACACTTCCCTAACCAATCTTTTGTTTCTTGCAAGGTTGGGATGTCATTTCCAATGAGCAATATGTCATCGACACACATTACTAGAAAGACAATCTTACTCCCACTCACCTTTTTGTATACACAAGGCTCATTTTCGTTCTTGATGAAACCGAACTCCTTAACAACTTTCAGCTTCATCAAAATGAAGATTTCAACTCCGAGAAGCTTGCTTCAATCCATAAATGAATTTCTGCAGCTTACAAATCTTTCCCTTATTCTTCGGACTGACAAAACCCTCAGGTTGTGTCATATACACATCCTCAATTATATTCCCATTCAGGAAAGCGGTTTTGATATCCATCTTTCATATCTCATAATCGTAACATACAGCTATGGGCAGAAGAATACTGATTGATTTGACCATCGCTACTGGAGAAAATGTCTCATCATAATCTATACCATGAATTTATCTGTAACCTTTTGCAGCCAGACACGATTTATAGGTCTGAGGTTTGTCGTCCATGTCAGACTTCACCTTGAAGACCCATTTGCAACCAATGGCTTTTACACCAGCGGTCGGCTCAACCAAGTTCCAAACTTGACTATCTGACATGGATTGCATCTCCTCTCTCGTGTCTCAAAGCCATCTCTCAGAGTCGGGACTGTCCATGACTTCCTGAAAGGTTGCTTGATCATTATGATCCACAATGACCATGTCATCACCCTCAGACACGAGAAAATCGTATCTGACAGGTGCACGACTAGTCCTTTCAGATTTCCTTGGACCGTCAGGAATATCTGCAAGAACTGGTTCTGCCTCTACAATTAGCTCTGACTCCAAAACTTCAACAGGGTCGTTTTGTGGTTCCTGAATTTCTTCAGGTTGAACTGTACCATCTTGAACTTCTTCAAGATGTACAGTTCTCCCATTTGCTGTTTTGGAAACAAACTTCTTTTTCAAAAACACCACACCTCGAGCAACAAAAACCTTTGTTCTTGTTTGGTTTGTAGAAGTAGTATCCCTTTGTTTCCTTGGGATACCATATGAAGATACACTTATCAGATTTCGATTCGAGCTTATTTGCAAGAAAACGCTTCACATAAGTCTCGCAACCCCAAATATTTAGGAATGACAAACTGGGTTACTTCCCATACCATTTTTCAAATGATGTCCCTTCTACTACCTTCGTTGGAGCCCGATTCAAAATGAATGCGGTTGTTCCTAGAACATATCCCCATAATGAGATTGGGAGATCAGTGCAACTCATCATGAAACAAACCATATCCAATAAGGTTCGATTTCTCCGTTCGGACACACCATTTGATTGTGATGTTCCGAGCGGAGTCCATTCCGAGATGATCCCACCATCTCCAAGATGATCAATGAACTCTTGGGATAAGTATTCTCCACCTCGATCCGATTGAAGTGCCTTAATACTTTTCCCAAGCTAGTTTTGAAATTCAGTCTTAAAGTCGTTAAACTTATCAAAAGCTTCAGACTTATGTCTCATCAAGTAGACATAACCAAATTTACTGAAATCATCAGTAAAATTGTCAAAGTAGCTAAAACCCCTCCTGACAAGTGTACTCATTGGGCCATATACATCGGAATGTATTGGGCCTAATAAGTCACCCGCCTTTTCACATGTTCCTGTGAGTGGTGCTTTTGTCATTTTTCCCATCAAACAAGTTTCACATCTTTCAATCGAATTGAATTCGAACAGACTTAAAAGTCCACACTTATGAAGTGTTGAAATGTGCTTCTCGTTGATGTGCCCTAAACGACAAAGCCAAATAAGAGTCTCATTCAAATCATCGGACTTGAACCCTTTAGTATTAACATTATCAATAGAGCTCGAGTTAGGGTTATCAATATCCAATATATATAATCCTCTAACTTTATTAGCACACCCATAATAAATGTCATTGCGAAAAATATTGAAAACACCATTTCCAATAATAAAATTAAATTCATCATTGTCTAAAAAAGAAATAGAAATAATGTTCCTACTAAAAGTAGATACGCAATAAACATCATGTAATACTAATACAAGCCTACTGGGCAAAATAAAACTAATGGAGCCAACAGTAGTTGCACCAACCCGAACTATGTTGCCAACTCTCATGTCCACTTCGCCTCTACCCAAATTCATTCTATCTTCTAGCACCTGCACATTAGTACAAATATGAGATTCTGCAACGGTATCCAATACCCATGAATCTGAAGTAGAGAGATTAAGCTCTATAAAGAAAATGCCTGAAGACGTGGACCCTCCACTCTTTCGCTGATCATCCTGAAATTTCTTGCAGTCCCTCTTCCAATGCCCAACTTCATTACAGTAGAAGCATGTAGTTGCCTTCCCTTTGCCCACAGGGCCTTAGGAGGTTTAGAAGCAACAAGAATCCTCATCTTCCCTGCCAGGTGCATGGGGGCCTTGCCCTTATTTGCACCAACCTTCTTGAAGCCGATCCCCTTGTTGACCATGAGAACATCCTTCGGTTGCTTACCCTTGATGCTCTTCTCAGCAGTTACAAGCATACCATATGACTGTGAGATGGTCTTGTCCATATCATGCATAATATATTTCATGATGAAACTATCGTATGCAGGAGGAAGGGATTACAAAAACGATATTTATAGCTATCCCTTTTCCCATCTCAAGACCCAGCCTTGTCAGGTGATCGAGATTTCTCTTCATCTATATGACATGGAGGCTCACGGAACTGTCTGCTGACATTTTGCATGCATGGAGATCCTTTAAGGTGTTGTACCTCTCGATCCTTTCTTTCTCCTTGAACATTTTCTTTATCTTATTCATCATTTGATATGGATTGTCGGAGAATTTCATGAACTTGTTTTGGAGGTTTCCCTCCATACAGCCCATCATTATGCAAGCTATAACAATAGAGTCGCTGAGATGCTTTTGGTATGCATCTCTAACGGCCCTTATTGCACCCGTTATTGGTTCCTCAGGGATTGCATTGTCAAAGACATATTCCTTGCGCTCATGCTTGAAGATAATCCTCAAATTTCTGTTCCAGTCCATAAAATTCACTCTGTTGAGCTTGTCCTTATCCAACAAGGGCCTTAATGAGCTACTCGTATGTGTTTGGGTGTTTTCCATTAAATCTACATGGAAAAATAAATTTAATCAGTTATTGTTTCAATTTAAATGAAGATTTGAATTAAACCACAACCAATCGATTCTAATCTTTAGAATCTGAATCATGATCCCTGATTCACTCGATTGAAGTACGCTAGGGCGCACTGCTCCAATTGAACTATGTAGGTAGGACACCCGTACAATCACATCCAATGTGACTCATGCCTAGGGTATGTACATGTGTACACAGCATACCTTATCCGATACCCTAGGCAAGACCTCTCTTACAATCGTAGTCAGGTAAACCAAACCTCAATTATGGCTCAGTTCTTATATGGCTACTACGCTAGGGCGCACACACCCACATAAAATTGTTCAACCCGTCTAGCCCGCATCCCCACAAATGCTACGCTAGGGCGCACCCGCTTATAGGACTGGAGGATAGAAAGATGTTGAGACATGAACGATATCTCGCATAACTTGAATTATTTGTGATACTTGTTGTGTTTACTTTCCAATTTTATCCCATACAACTTTATTTGAATCATCGATTACATCCAATGTAATGACGGTTCAATAACAGGTTTACATGCAAAAACGTGGGTGATGGTTTATCATACATTCTAAACGTGGGTGGGTCATGCAATAACCGGTTCGCATGTGGGTGATGGTTTATCATACATTCTAAACGTAAGAAAAATAAACATCATTCTCACATTTCTAAAATAAATAAACTTAATATGCATATCTAATATACATAAAAACAACAAACGTACAAAATACAACCCTTTACTAATTCAATTCTCATAAGCCAGTTTATGAGAACCGATGGTCACCCTAAGTAAGGAATTACAAGACAAAACTTAAGAGATTATCTCCTTGGCTCTTCTCGACATCCTTCCTAAGAGGTCTCCCACTGGCTCCAGGACTCCCATCAACTACAAGCTGATTCATCATTCGACATAAGCCGTCATCCGGTTTACCGTCCTTCTTGGTTCAGACATTACAAGAAATACACAGTATGCAGATCGGAAATTGAAATTACATAACTGAAATCCAAAGCGGCTACGCAGACCGCAAAACTTAAACTACAACCATTAACCTAGCCGTTCGCATACAATGTTACACAGAATGTTGTAACGTTGTGTCTGACTTCTTGCGTAGATAGTGCAGGACAGTAAATATAAAGCTATAAGTAATGACACAGCAGATTGTTTACCCAGTTCGGTGCAACGTCACCTACGTCTGGGGGCTCTCAGCCTAGTGGAAAGATTTCACTTATCAGTAATCCGTCGGAACATACAAGTACCTGTGATCACTCCTAGATCTATACTTTATGCTACGTCTTACAGTGCAATCTATCTCAAGGTCTCCCACTGAATCCAAGAACGTCTTGATTCCACTCTTCGAGCAATCGCCTTGCTCTGTCGTCTTCAAGTCTTTTTCAAGCTTAGTGGTTGCGTGCAGTCTTCAACTCACGACTTTCAGTAAACCCTCAATCACCTAACTCTCTATAGTTATGTGATACACAATATCCTAAGCTCAATCTGCAATTTCTCAGCCCGCAAACCTTCACTTCTAAGAACCTTGCAAATTGTTGCTAGGAAACAAATAAAGAACCACACGATTGCTAAGGGGGTAGCCTAAGCTTTTTAGCAATCGTGGATGAGAACTAACCCTAAAGGGTTTCCTCTTAATCGCCGTCTTTCTCCTTTTCAGATTAGGAGTCGTTCTGCACTTTCCTAATCGTCTTCTTGCTTTTCTGCCGAATCTGCACTTTCCTGATTTCTGTCGATCAGGATGCTTGCCGAGCCGCCGTCAACAATGTCACAGAAGATGTCGTAGAAGATGCTTCGACATTCTTTGTAACATGTTCTTCGGTTCCTTTAAAAATTAGCCAATCACTAAAACTGTCGTAACTACAATCTCCCCCTTTGGCTATTTTCAAGGGCAGCATTCTTCATCGCATTCTGCGTCGCATTCGTCGTCTCGTCGATCGGCAGTCTTGCGTCGCGCGTATCGTCACGTCGCCTCTGTGTCGTCGCGACATCTCTATCTTTCTTGTATCATCGCACGCGCGTATATATCTTTGTCTATCTTACTCCCCCTTGATGGCTCAAAAAGAGCCAAAACTTAAACAAATATTGTAACAAATCCGGGAAATAAGCAAAATAAACCCAAACATAACTCACACTTGCTCTTAATCAGCTGTCGAGAGGAAGCGTGATACATTGTTCACAAAATATTACAGACATAGAAGTTGTTCAATAGTTCAAGAGTCAGAGAATTTCATAAAAATTTTTAAATAGAGCTGCTGTTAGAACTTGCAGTCTCTGTTGCTTCTGTGGAGGCTTCTTGGGTAGCATCTTCTGGATCATTTGTGTTATCATCGTCAGAGCCTGGAGGAGACATTGATTGCAGCAGGTTGGCGCAGTGAGTTTGGCGCTGCGAGAGGTGCTTCAGGGCAGTCTTTAAGTTTGCAATGTCCTCATCAAGCACAGCAATTTCTCGTTCGAGCATTACGGCATCCCTGCTGGTGGTCCTGGTGAGAGGGACGGCACTTGTGGCTCTACTGGTCTTTGCCTTGGCTTCCGGCCTGACAAGATCAGGAGCATGCTTCTCTTCAAACAACTTGTGGCTCACCACAATCAGTCCTCCTCTTTTGCCCACCTTATCTGATGGTTTCAACACTCCAGGGTGTTGATGTACAAGTAATTCAGAGATAAGGGATGGAAAGTCTATGGGAATTTTCACAGCAAGAGATCTAGCATGGCGAACAAGATGATCAATCACAAATTGTCCAAAGTCAAGTTTAGATCCAGTACCTATTTGGTAGATCAGTATTGCCAGCTCAGGTTTGATAGATGATGCGTGGGTCGAGGGTGCCCAATTTGCCACTCCAATCCGGAAGAGAATGGAGTACTTGGAAGTCAGATCTGATGCTGCCACGGTGCCTTTGGATGGCCATGTTCTGCTTTTATCTCCGGTGATCTCACGGAGGACTTTGCTTAGGTCGGGTGGTGGCACAGATCGAACCCTCTTCCTTCCCAGGAAGTCATTGATAATGTCAGAGGAGATGTCAAAGCGAATGCCTCTGACATATACCTTATCAAACTCTGGAGCATCTGGGGTACCAAACGTGGTAGGCAAATTTGCAATGAACTCCTTAACCAAGAGGGGATAGTGGATACCAATGTTTGAGAAGGTTCTCATTAATTCTGCCTTCTCCAGGAGCTGTATAATGGCCTCTAGCCCAAGCAGCTCCGTCGATAGTGTCTTCTCTGGGTATGTCGTTCTCTGAAACACAAACTCCCACCTCTTTGCACCTTCTGCTGAGTGAAACGACACATTGTCGTAAGTTACACTCACGGTGTTCTTGGTCGTCTTCAGGGCCTTCTTCTTTCTCTTCTTCTTCCTCGGCTTCTTCCGAGTCAGCTATTTCTTCTTCTTCTACAACTTTTTCAGTGGCTTTTGGTATGACATCTGTTCCTTCTTCTTCTCCTCCTTCTCCTTCCGCAATGCGTTCCAACCCATGACTGACCGGAGTCAGATCCTCCTTTTCTCCTTCCGGACGTATCAGTTCTTCTACCACACCTTCTTGAGGTGGGTCCTGGTTTTTCCAGTAGTGATTCTAACAAATCACTGTTTCTAGAGGTATCGGCAGAGAAATCGTTAACTGTTGGTGTTGGAACTGCGACGATTTGCATGGAGGCTTCTCGATTTTCCTGGCCAAGATCATTCTCTCTTTCTGGCCCAGTTAGGTCAGACATTGAGAAAGCAGCGCTTCCTATCCGGGATTTTTTGGGAACTCGAGTAAAAACTGGCATTGGGGCTTTCTCTGGTGAAGCATCTTTGAGAATTTCTTCTGACTTCTTCAGGGTTTTTGGCCCTTTGATTCGCACTCCATGCTTGTTTGTTTTCGCTCTACTGCTTCTGGAGCCTTTAGATTCAACTTTCTTTGAATCGGTGGCTTCCTTTGGGGCTACTGTGCTTCTAGTTTTCACCATTGTTGTTTGAGAGATTAGCAGAGAGTGAATGGCGAAGGAGATGAGAGCAAACATAGAAGAGAGAGGCAGACTAGGTTTTAAAAAAAACGATTCAAATCTTTCTAGCGTCTGAGCATATCTTCCTTTTCTTTTATATGGGCTTTTGATATGCTTGGCCCAATGACATTTGCTGGATTTTCGACCGGTTCATGAAGAGGCACCAACTAACTCCTCTTAACCGTTTCTGCAACTTCTTATTGTTCACTGATGGTGCACAGAACGAGTGATGATCTGAGATCCTCGAATCTGTTTGCATCTAATGCTTTTGTGAAAATATCAGCAAGTTGCTTCTCTGTGGGAATGTGCTCTAGGATGATCTTCTTGTCTTCGACCAATTCTCGAATGAAGTGATGTCTAATATCAATGTGTTTGGTCTTGCTGTGTTGGACAGGGTTTTTGGAGATGTTGATAGCACTGACATTATCACAATATAAAGTCATGGCATCTTGTCTGACATTGTATTCGACTAACATCTGCTTCATCCAAAGTAGTTGTGTACAGCTACTTCCAGCAGCAATATACTCTGATTCGGCAGTGGAAAGAGCAACACAGTTTTGTTTCTTACTAAACCATGATATGAGGTTGTTGCCAAGGAAGAAGCATCCTCCTGATGTGCTTTTCCTATCCGATGTGTTTCCAGCCCAATCGGCATCACAATACCCCACCAAGGTAGAGGATGTGTCGAATGAGTATAATAAACCCAAGTTTGTAGTCCCAGAGATATATCTAATAATTCTTTTGGTTTGGGATAGATGACTAACCTTAGGATTAGCTTGATATCGTGCACATACTCCGACAGAGTAGGCAATATCTGGTCGACTTGCAGTGAGGTAGAGAAGACTACCGATGATGCTTCTGTATAGGTGTTGGTCGACAGCTTCTCCTGGATCATCTTTAGTTAGCTTGACATGTGTAGCTGCTGGTGTCCTTTTATGTGAGGCTTTCTCTAGCCCAAACTTCTTGACAATATTCTTCGCATATTTGCTCTGAGATACGAAGATGCTATCCTTTTGTTGTTTGATTTGTAAGCCTAGAAAATAAGTAAGCTCTCCCACCATGCTCATCTCGAATTCTGATTGCATCTGTTGAATAAATATCTCTACCATTTTGTTTGACATCCCTCCAAACACAATGTCATCGACATAGATTTGATCTATCATTAGATTCCCGTCTTCATTCTTCACAAATAAAGTCTTGTCGACTCCCCCTCTAGTGTAGCCGCTTTGGACGAGGAATTTTGTGAGCCTTTCATACCAAGCCCTTGGTGCTTGTTTCAACCCATAAAGAGCTTTCTTGAGTTTATACACATGATCAGGATAGTGAGGGTCAACAAATCCTTTGGCTTGTGACACATATACTTCTTCATTGAGATCCCCATTCAAGAACGCACTTTTGACATCCATCTGGTAGAGCTTTATCTGTAAATGGCATGATATCCCTAGCAGGAGACGGATTGCTTCAAGTCTTGCCACAGGAACAAATGTCTCATCGAAGTCGATACCCTCAATTTTAGTATACCCTTGAGCAACTAACCTTGCTTTGTTGCGAGTGATGTTGCCAAGCTCATCGGATTTGTTCTTGAAGATCCATTTGGTGCCTATGATGTTTCCTTCACTTGGTTTGGGCACCAGTTCCCATACCTGATTTTTCTCAAATTGAATCAGCTCTTCTTGCATAGCATTGACCCAATACTCATCATTGATGGCTTCATTGATGTTTTTGGGTTCTGTCTTTGAAACGAAGCAAATATTTCCTATCATCTCGTTGTAATCTTCAGGAGTTCTTGACCGGGTCCGTATGCCTTCATTCAAGTTTCCAATAACTCCAGAGATACGATGGTTGGTCTGGACTCTTCGTGAGGGATTCTTGTTGCTGGTTTCAGGAGCTACTTCGTTATTGGCGGTATCATCTTCTGTTTTGCTGCTAGCATCTTCTGTGACATTAGGACCAGCATTCTTCCTGACATTATTGGGCGGATAGGCTCCGTCTTCGTCCGTCGCATCTTCTGAGGCATCTTCGCAGGCATCATCAACAACAACATTGATTGATTCCATCATGGTCTTGGTTCGTTTGTTGAAGACTCGGTATGCGCGACTATTCCTTGAATAGCCAAGGAAGATGCCTTCATCGCTTTTTGGGTCAAGCTTTCGACGAGGCTCTCTATCAGCCAGTATATAACAAGTGGAGCCAAAGATATGGAAGTACTTAACATTGGGCTTTCTCCCCCTCCATATTTCATAATGAGTTACTGACATACCTGGTCGGAGAGTGACTCGATTGTGGATATGGCAAGCAGTGTTAAGTGCTTCTGCCCAAAAGTGTGTTGGTATGTCTTTAGCCAGCATCATAACTCTCGCCATCTCCTGCAGAGTCCTGTTCTTGCGCTCAACAATGCCATTCTGTTGAGGAGTGATTGGCGCTGAGAATTCATGTGCTATCCCTTCTGAGTTGCAGAAATCTGCAAACTTGCTGTTTTCGAACTCTCGACCATGATCACTACGAAGGCGGATGATTTTGCCAATTGTCTCTCCTTTTTCTCGTTGAACTTGGATGCATAGATTCTTGAAGATCGAGAAGGTGTCTGATTTGTCACGAGGGAAGTCAACCCAAGTGTATCGTGAGTAATCATCTACACACAAAGACGTATCGTTTTCCTCCAAGGCTTTCAACTTGCATTGGTCCCATGAGGTCAACATGTATCAGCTCAAGTACCCGAGAGGTGGTGATATGCTGTAGCTTCTTGTGTGACATCTTGGTTTGCTTACCAATCTGACATTCTCCGTAGATCTTTCCTTCTATTATTTTCAGGTTTGGAATACCTGTGATTGCCTGCTCTGAGATTGCTTTTTGCATGCTTCTAAGATTTAGATGTCTGAGCTTTCTATGCCATAGTTTGGTTTCTTCTGCTTTGGAGACAAGGCACTTGGTTGCTTCGATATGTGTCTCGGGAGACCAGATATAGCAATTGTCCGTTGAGCGAACGCCTTGTAGAATAGTGACTTGATTAAAGTCTTTAACTATACAGGCTTCTTTTGTGAATTTCACTTCTGAGTCCTGATCACAAATCTGACTGATGTTAATCAAGTTAGCTTTAAGTCCTTCTACAAGTAATGCTTCAGTCAGGCAGGTGGCTCCTGGATGCTTAAGTACTCCTTTTCTGATAATTCTAGCTCGAATGCCATCTCCAAACGTAACAAAGCAGTTTGTGTATAGTTTAAGATCAGAGAGGAATTCTGGAGTACCTGTCATGTGTCGAGAGCATCCATTGTCGAGATACCAGTCCTTGTTTGTTGAAGCACTCAAGGATGTATATGCAACATTAGCTCTAAAACATACATGCACAGCTGAAAATAACAAATCAAAACCTCGTACCCGCCCAGGATCGCATCTATGTGATAGATCTACGATTAAAGCAATTAAAACTAGAGATTTAGTAGTTTACCTTTTATCTAAATCGAACCCTCATTTTGAGAACACCAATCCGGTCTCCCCTCTTTTGGAATCCACACGAACACACAATATCTCGGATCTAAACCCTAAATTGCCTACTAGAACGAAAGAGAGCTTAAGTGAAAATTTCGGCAGCGTTTCAGTATGATTTTTGAAATTCGGATTAATTTAGTTAGACAAGATGTCAAGAACAATGTCAGGAATAATGTTGAGACAATATTCTTAACAACTTGTCAGCAAACAGATTTGGACACACAATGTAAAACATTCAATGGCAAACAACGACAAACAAGATTGTTTACCTAGTTCGGTGCAATCTCACCTACGTCTGGGGGCCCTCGGCCAGTGGAAAGGTTTCACTATATGGTAATGATTCAAAACATACAAGTATACATGATCATCACACAGATCAATATCCTATGCTACTATTACTAGTACAACCTATCTCAGAGACTCCCCCTGAATCCAAGACTTCATCTTGATTCCACTCTACGAGCACTCGCACTGCCCGGATGCAACAAGTCGATGTTAAGCACTTGTACGTGAACCTTCAATCACTCACACTTGATCTTCCGATTCTGGTAGTGATACACAAATGTTCTTTGTAGAACACACAACCTCTCAGCACGCCAGTCCTTCACGTCTAAGAATTTTGTGTATTTCACCGAAGAAACTACAAGGAGTCGCTCGCTGCTAAGGGTGGTGCCTCAGCTTTTATAGCAGCTGCAAAACTAATTCCGGAACACATTAGGGTTACCATAATCCTAGTCGATTTAGGTTTCCCAAATCCTTAACGCCGATATCTTTTCGGAGTCTCTATCAATACAGGAAGCTTTCCAGAATCATGACTCAATCAAGACTTACCAAAAGCCTTGTACACAGCTGGATCTTCCCAATCGGAATATGTCTCCTATTTAAGGAAACTTTTCAATGCTGCGATCCACAAATGTCACGAAAGATGTTGAGACTAAACGTTTGACATCTTTCCTGAACAGATGCTCGACATCTTACGTATCTCCTAAAAAATAACCCAATAATAAACGTAACAACAATCTCTCCCTTTGGCTATTTTTTAGGCAAGCACTTCACTTCTTTTGGTGAGTATTGATGATCTTGATCTTGATTTGTCTTGCATCTAGTCTTGATATCTCGATCTTCCTCCATTTCCTTCTGGCGTAGTAGATCACATCTTGATCACAATTCATATCTAACTTGACTCCCACCGATTGCCTCAAAAAGTAGTCATAGACAACTCATAGAAAAATCGACTACACTATTACCTTTAGAATAGATGCACACACCGAATAACTCGTAGCTGGTTAACGCTTCTTCATGCCGAAATTTACAACCACCATTGTATCACTGATTCCTATTCTTCTTGCTCTCGATAGAACCATTGCTCGAACCGCCGGTCAGTTGGGATTGATCATGTTGTTTCAGAGGGGGTACCCACCTATAACTCCCCCTCAGATTTTTGCTTTGTAATAAGTCCATAGAGCACAGCCAAGTGACGACCTCAGGCTTTCAAAATGATTCATATCCAAGGCCTTTGTGAATATATCAGCAAGCTGCTTGTCGGTGTGGAGATATTCTAGAATAATTTTCTTATTCTCAACCAACTCACGAATAAAACGATGTTGAATATCGATGTGTTTGGTCTTACTATGTTGGACCAGATTCTTGGAGATGTAGATAGCGCTCACATTGTCACAGTATAATGTCATAACATCCTGCTTGACATTATACTCGACCAACATCTGCTTCATCCACAGAAGTTGTGTATAACTGCTTCCAGTAGCTATGTACTCCGATTCAGCAGCGAATAGAGCGACACAATTCTGCTTTTTACTGAACCATGATATAAGATTATATCCTAGGTAGAAACAGCCTCCGGACGTGCTTCTCCTATCAGTAGTGCTACCTGCTCAATCTGAATCACAATATCCAACAAGAGTGGTGGACATATCGAAAGTGTATAAGAGACCTAGATCAGCAGTGTCATCGATATACCTTATTATTACTTTGGCCTGGGTCAAGTGACTTACTTTAGGGTTTTCTTGGAATCGTGCACACACGCCTACATCATAGGCTATATCAGGTCGAATTGCAGTGAGGTAGAGAAGACTACCAATGATGCTTCCATATATGCTCTGGTGAACAGCTTCCACAGAGTCGTCCTTTGTGAGTTTGACATGTGTAGCGGCGGGGGTTCGCTTGTGAGAGGCCTTTTTCAATCCAAATTTTTTTACTATATTCTTTGCTTACTTGCTCTGAGAGATGAAAATGTTGTCGTCCATTTACTTGATTTGAAATCACAGAAAAAACTAAGTTCACCGACCATGCTCATTTCAAACTCTGATTGTATTTGTTGAGCAAAATGTTCCACCATTTTTCTTGACATTCCGCCGAAGACAATGCCATCGACATATATTTGGGCAATCATCAGCTTTCCATCCTCATTCTTTATGAACAGAGTTTTATCAACTCCCCCACTAGTGTAGCCACTCTTGATTAGAAAGCTCGTTAATCGCTCATACCATGCTCTAAGTGTTTGCTTCAATCCATAGAGTGTTTTTCTCAATTTATAAACATTTTCGGGAGAATGTGGGTCTATAAACTCCTTTAGCTGTGCAACGTAGACTTCTTCATTGTGATATCCGTTTAGCAATGCACTCTTTACACCCATTTGGAACATCTTGATTTTTAAATGTCATGTGATCCCTAGTAGAAGTCTTATTGCTTCAAGTCTAGCCACTGGTGCGAATGTCTCATCAAATTCCATACCTTCTATTTGCGTATATCCTTGAGCGACCAACCTTGCTTTGTTGCGCGTGACGTTTCCATGCCCGTCCGACTTGTTTTTGAAAATCCATTTTGTACCGATAATATTGACATTCTCTGGTCTAGGCACCAGTTCCCAAACCTGATTCTTCTCAAATTGGACGAGCTCTTCTTGCATAGCATTAGCCCATTATTCATCTCCAATGGCTTCATTAACATTCTTCAATTCGATCATCGAAACAAAACAAATATTGCCTATCTTATCCTTATAGTTGATGGGAGCTTTAGGACGAGTTTGCATACCTTCACCAATATCTCCAATTATTCTAGACGATGGTTGATTTGCCTGAATCCTTCTGGATGGGTTTTTGTGACTGGTTTCGGGAGCTTCTTCTTCATTGCATATGATGTCGTCTACTTTATCCTCGACATTTGTATTGTCATCCGGGTTCTCGGGTTTGTCAGTGACATTATTCCTAACATCTTTAGGAACAAACTTAGGGAGTACTTCATCTTCTTTAGAAACATTTGGTTGGACATCTACCCATTCATCATTGACCACCACGTTAATTGACTCCATCACTGCCTTGGTGCGTTTATTGTAAACTCGATATACCCGATTGTTCCTTGAGTATCCAAGAAATATATCTTCATCACTCTTTGGATCAAAATTTTGTCGTGGTTCCCTGTCAGCTAAGATATAGCACACTGACCCAAAAAATGTGGAAGTACTTTACATTTGGTTTTCTTCTCCTCCAGAGTTCATAGTGAGTGACAGACATACCTGAACGTAGTGTAACTCAATTGTGAATGTGACAAGCGGTGTTAAGTGCCTCTGCCCAAAAATGAGTAGGAATTTTCTAAGCCAACATCATGACTCGAGCCATTTCTTGCAATGTTCGATTCTTGCGCTCGACAATCCCATTTTTTTGAGGAGTGATTGGAGTAGAGAACTCATGAATATGCCTTCAGAGTTACAATAGTCTGCAAATTTGTTGTTTTCAAACTTTCTCCCATGATCACTACGTAGGCGGACTATTTTCCTGATTCGGTCCCCCTTTTCTCGTTGAACTTGAATGCATAGATTTTTGAAAAAAGAAAAAAGTGTCAGATTTCTCTCGTGCAAAGTTAACACATGTGTACCTTGAATAGTTTTCAACACAAACGAACACAAATCGTTTTCCTCCTAGACTCTCAACCTGCATAGGTCCCGTGAGATCGACATATAGTAGTTCTAGGACCCGTGTGGTAGTAATATGTTGCACCTTCTTGTGCGACATCTTCGTTTGTTTTCCTATTTGACATTCTCCACAAATTTTTCCTTCCACGATTTTCAAGTTCGGCACTTCAACGATGGCATGTTCAGAAATGGCTTTTTGCATGCTTCAGAGGTTTAGATGTCCGAGTTTCCGGTGCCATAATTTGGTTTCTTCTGCCTTGGTAATTAAGCATGTAGAACCCTTGTTACTTGTGTTAGAGGACCAGAGATAACAATTATCTTGTGACCTTATCACTTGCATTACTACATCTTGTTCGACATTCTTTACCAAACATTCTTCACGAGTGAATTTAACATGAAGATCCAAATCGCACAGTTGGCTGATACTTATGAGATTTGCTTTGAGTCCCTTGACTAGCAAAACTACTGTCAAACAAGACACTCTAGGACACTTGAGTTTTCCTTTGCCAATGATACGAGCTTTTACCCATCACCAAAAGTTACATGGCAGTTAGTATATGGTTTGATGTTTGTCAAAAAAACACGTGTACCTGTAATGTGGCGTGAGCATCCGCTGTCAAATTACCAGTCTATGTTAGTTGAGGCACACACAGTGGTATAGGCAATGTTGGCCTGGTATGATTTGCCTTTCACTCTCCATTCCATCCGTTTAGGTTTCTGAACACTATGTTGATAGCGGCTTCGAGCTATCTCTTGTGAGTGGAGAGACGGTCTCTTATCATAGAGATAATAGCAGAACGATTTGATATGACCTCTCTTCCCACAATAATTACTGATCCAACATGGTTCATTTGTAGATATCTTGGACGATGGTCGATTGTGCTGAGACATCCTCGCTACTGTTTGGCAGACGTTTGTTGAGAAGGATGTCGTAACATTTTTCCCATTTTCCAGCATGGGATTTTGCGTAAGATGTTCCTTGTATTTAGTTGGGGCTTGTTGCGGAACAAACTTGGTTTCAAAAGTCGAGCCATGCTGAGTATACCCAAGTCCCCTTGTGTCACTGGCCCGTTTCCCTATTCATAGTATTTTGTCGAGGCTTTTTGTACTTGGATTCATCATTTTAACCGACTTGGTCATTTGTTCTATTTCTCCATTGAGTCGGGTGACTTCCTGTTTTAGCTCGATGATAGTATCCAACATTCTAGTCTTGTCGTTTGTAAGGGTGATAATCTGAGCAGTTTGTTTGTCTAGAATTTGGGACTCTTCAATCCATTTTGCGTAGAGGATGCAGTAAGCCTCGTTGAGCTGATCATCGTTCCATTCATCATCTAGTGATAAGTCATGTATGTCATTACTAACATTATAAGGATGATCATGTTTGCTGGATGAAGTAGAAGCGGTGAATGTCACAGAATTATTTATCTCTTATGTTTTACTGTCATCAGTCTCCTCGTCGGACAATGTAGCATTATAGCCCTTTTTCTGTTTCCTTAGGTATTCCTTTTGGTAGTGTCCGAACCCTTCACATTCATGGCATTGAGACATTATGTTGTCATTGTTCTCTTCACCAGGTTTATTGTCTCTGTCGAAGTTTCCACTTCGTTGAGCTTTCTGTGGAGCATTGTTCTTGACATCTGCTGTGACATTCTTCCAGTCATTTGTTGCGACATTTTTCCCCGACATTTTGTTGAATCGCTTCATAACCCGGTTATATTTCTTTTCTAGCAAAGCTATGGCAGCGTCGATTCCATCTTCCTGGTTTCAATGTTCATGCTCAACATGCTTGGGCATGGAGCTATTGAAAGCCACTCCTTTATTTTTCTGTCCAATGCTTGTAGGGACAGCTCATACGTCATCAGAGATCCCATTAGTTCATCAAAGGGAAGAGTCTTGAGATCGTGGAATTCTTCAATGGTCGTTATCTTCATTTTAAACCTTGAACTCAAGGCTCTTAGGGTCTTTCTCACCAGTTTCTCATCTGGCATTGGTTCACCCAACGAGTGGGATTCGTTGGCAAGGTCTCGAATTCGCACATTGAATTCAGCCACTATCTCATCTTCTTTCATGGTAAGTGCTTCAAACTTTGTTGTTAAGTACTGAAGGTTTTGTTCTCGTACCTTTTTGGTTCCCTTATATGCAACATTCAGAATGTCCCATGTTCCTTTGGCGTTAGTGCATGTGTTGATCAATCTGATCACGTTTCTGTCCACACCATTAAAAATCGCATTGAGGGCTCGGGAATTTTCTAGAGCTGCTTCTTCATCAGCGTCGGTCCATTCTGACTCAGGTTTGGGATTTGTGAAATTTCCCTCAGCATCTTGATAGCACGAGGCGCTCCAGCCATTTATCACCGCCTTCCAGGTCCTATTGTCGATGGATTTCAAGAAGGCGCACATGCGGGCTTTCCAATATCTGTAGTTACTCACATCTAGAATAGGTGGACGGTTGACAGATCCTCCCTCTCTAGCGTTATCCATGTTTGACAACCAGAATTTGTCGCCCAAGATCCCACCTAAAGCTGTAGGTGCCTTTTCTGATACCAATTGAAATTCTAATTAATTTAGTTAGACAAGATGTCAAGAACAATGTTGGAACAATGTTGAGACAATGTTCTTAACAACTTGGCAGCAAACAGATTTGGACACACAATGTAAAACATTAAGTGGCAAACAGCGACACACAAGATTGTTTACCTAGTTCGGTGCAATCTCACCTACGTTTGGGGGCCCTCGGACAGTGGAAAGGTTTCACTATATGGTAATGAGTCAAAACATACAAGTATACATGATCATCACACAGATCAATACTCTATGCTACTATTACTAGTGCAAACCTATCTCAGAGACTCCCCATGAATCCAAGACTCCGTCTTGATTCCACTCTACGGGCACTCGTACTGCCCGGATGCAACAAGTCGATGTTATGCACTTGTACGTGAACCTTCAATCACGCATTCACATAAAACCCTCAATCACTCAAACTTGATCTTCCGATTCTGGTAGTGATACACAAATGTTCTTTGTGGAACACACAGCCTCTCAGCACGCCAGTCCTTCACGTCTAAGAGCTCTGTGTATTTCACCAAAGAAACTACAAGGAGTCGCTCGCTGCTAACGGTGGAGCCTCAGCTTTTATAGCAGCTGCAAAACTAATTCTGGAACGCATTAGGGTTACCATAATTCTAGTCGATTTAGGTTTCACAAATCCTTAACGTCGATATCTTTTTGGAGTCTCTACCACGACAGGAAGCTTTCCAGAATCATGACTCAATCAAGACTTACAAAAGACCTTGTACACAGCTGGATCTTCCAAATCGCAATATGTCTCCTAGTTAAGGAAACTTTTCAATGTTGCGATCCAAAAATGTCACGAAATATGTTGAGACTAAACGCTTGACATCTTTCCTGAACAGATGCTCGACATCTTACGTAACACCTAAAAAATAAGCCAATAATAAACGTAATAACAGTTTTTGTCACTTGGAAAAATCAACACCTAAGGCCCTCTATATATAGAGTTTGGCTAGGGTTTTGGGATCACAAACCAGCCCATAAAATGGGATAGGTTCGGTTCCCTTGGAACCCTAGCCTCCACCACTAATGTGGCCGGCTTGGGCCACATAGGCTGAACCCCATTAGGGTTTCGGCCATGGGCTGGCGCGCACCCCATTAGTGGCAGCCCATGAGTGCTGCCATGCCGTGGCATCCTTTCATGGGCTCAGCCTCTAAGGCCTACCACGGTCGGCGCTCAAAACCCTAGGCTTTGGCCCGGTCCGTGGCTCTTTTTGTGCTTTCGGGCCCGTGGTTTAAAACCCTAGGTTTTGGCCACGGCATGTTCCAATTAATTTACCATTATTTTGCCTAAATCCCTCAATGCGTGTCCATTGTCTGTGACCCTCTAGGCTCATGCCTCGTTGGCAGATCGATGTAAAATCTCATTTTACTCGATTCAACATAAGTGGCCTCTAGTAAGACATTATGATTACCCAACATACATGATTATCTATGATTCGATTTAACCTTATGTCGTCCGTGTCACTATCCTTTTATCACTAGATATCCTGATTGATCATAAGGCATAGAGTCATCATCCTTATTTAATCAATCACTGTTTCTTGATATCCGAGATGATTGAAAATTGATACCTCTTATCATCAGCATGCCATGCATTTCCTTTCAGTCATACTCATCAAGTGGCCTAAATGGATATCGTTCCGATATCGAAGTATGAGGCATAAATCCCTTAGCCGTCTTTCGTATCACTCATGCAGCTCGTCCTTGAGCCAATCATATCCGTTATAGCTACTCTTTTACAGGCAACATTGGGCATACGTCAAAGTCAAATGTTGACTACATAGTGATCACAAAGACTCATCGGTCTTAGGATACAATGACAAGCTACGACAACTGAATATGCTTATGACATGATCTATGTCACATATTCAAGTCGGGTTGTCCAATGTCATTTGCAAAATGATATCTATGATCTGACTCCGGCAACCCCATTGCCAATGATCAGTAAAGCGTGATCATAAAGAGTCATCCTCATCATGATCGCTTCTGATGAAGTTTAACTAAACAGGGACCTGTTAAATGTAATTCATGCAGATCTATAGTTCTACTATTAGTGATGACACACTCAATGATACAAATCAAATCATATTTAACATATTACTACAACACAACAATATATAATGCCGATTTTATTTCATTGCAAACGATGATAAAACTATTACAGACTACCTTTTATTGGACTATGGCATAAATCCTACATTATGAAAAATTAAAATTTACATATTTGTAACTTATTGAGTTTCTTGGATAATCTCATCGGTTATCCATTGAAAATAAATTTCAACTTTAAGTAAAACTTGAGACGTTTTAATTCATATTATAATATAAAGGGAAAATGTCAGTTGACTACTCCTAAAATTAACGTTTTGACACTTGACTACACTTAAAATATTTTTAACTCCGCGGTTACTCTATTGTGGAGAATTTGGCACTGTTAGTCATTCAGTCCATTTTTGTCAAAATTTGTTAAATTTGAGGTTAAAAAGACTGAAATACCCTTATAAGTCATTCCTGTAGTTAATAACCGATTAATAAAAATTTGTTAATTAATCAATCCCCTAGACTTTTGAGCCGCCGATCGCTTTAAGAACTTGATTTACTTTACGTTTTAATTGCAATTTTTGTGGCTCGCTTTTATCGACTTATGATGATTTTGGTGATTGTATGCTTGTGTTTGGTTTTTATTTCACCACCACCATTTTTGAAACCGACCAAACCCGAATAGTGGTCCTAAACTCTAGTGTTTGTATCTACTAGACAAGTGCTCTCCCTGTGGAACCGATAAACTCCGCGACGTGATACTCTCGATTATTATTTGGGACGTCCGTTGCACTTGATGGGCACGTCACTGAGTATGCTTTCATTTATTTTCTCCATATAATGCTCATATTATCGTAATATCTTATAAAGCAATCCTATTTTGAAATAACTAAGAGGAAAATGGGACATTTTTTAGAGGAAGAGATTGAGACATTGAGTGGTAGATAGGTGTCTTTTAATCGGAATCTTGAGAAAATTTGAATTTAGTACTCTAGGTTATGTTATATCTATCGAGTGTTGGGGTATATAACAACGTGGAACAATTCTCTAGCAAAAATAATCAAGAGAAATAAAGAACAATCACACAAGAACACAAGGATTTACGTGGTTCGGCAAATTGCCTACGTCCACGGTCACACTACTCTCTTCTTATTGCTCTCAACTCATGAATAATTATGGGATTACAAGTACATGTATTTATAGTGAAAGACTAAGGGGAATTAAGAAAGTCCTAGAATTCCTAATTCTTTGCACATTAGGAGTTCATTATCCTAATGTAGTTAGGAAATTGTGGCTTCCCTAAATAAATAGGAAAGTCTCCACAAACCCAACAATCTCCCACTTGGAGACTGTCTACACACGTCTTCACCCTCAATCATGTATCTCCAGTAACATGCCCAACGATCTCCGCAATAAGCTCTAGAGTTAGTGTGACGCCTTCTCTTCACTAACCGTGAAGGCCAGCTGAAGCTATACATAGCTTCAGCTTCTCAGTTGTAACCACCTTAGTCAACATATCTGCAGGATTATTTGACCCAAGGACTTTCTTTAAGGACAAAGTGCCATCACTCATCAACCCCCTGATGAAGTGATATCTCAACTGAATATGCTTTGTCCTAGCATGAAACACGGGATTCTTGGCAAGGTGAATAGCGCTATGACTGTCACTATACAAAGAACTGTCTGATTGTTTCTTGCCTAACTCCTCCAGAAAACTTTTCAACCAAATCATTTCCTTCCCGGCTTCTGAAATAGCCATGTACTCTGCTTCTGTGGTTGAAAGAGCAACACTCTTCTGGAGTCGTGACATCCAGCTAACTGTTGTGCCACCTAAGGGAAAGATGTATCATGTAGTACTCTTCCTTGTATCCAAGCATCCACCTAAATCTGCATCAGAAAACCCTTCTAGGATCACGTCATTCTTCTTGAAGTGTAGTGCCACCTTTGAAGTCCCCTTCAAGTAGCGAAACAACCACTTGACCGCTTCCCAATGCTCTCTTCCTGGATTAGACATAAATCTGCTAACAACTCCACTGCATGCGCAATGTCTGGTCTTGTGCATACCATCGCATACATTAAACTGCCTACTGCTGATGCATAAGGGACCTTAGTCATTTCTTCCATGTCCTTATCCGTCTTAGGTGATTGCTCTCGAGTGAGTTTGAAGTGACTTCCCAGCGGTGTACTCCTAACCTTGGCATCTTGGAGACTGAACTTGTTCAAAATCTTCCCAATATACTTCTCTTGGGATAACTTCAAACTACCATCAGATCGATCCCTGCTAATGCTCATTCCGAGTATCTGCTTCGCTTCACCTAAGTCTTTCATCTCAAACTCTTTAGACATCTGTCTTTTCAACTTGTTGATTTCCACCATGTTAGACCCTACAATCAACATGTCATCAACATACAACAATAATATGATGTAGGATCCCTTAAAGTGCTTGACATAGCAACAATGGTCCATGACACATCTTGTGTATCCACTCCTCATTATAAAATCGTCAAATTTCAAGTACCACTGTCTTGGTGCTTGCTTTAGACCATACAAGCTTTTACCCAACTTGCAAACTAGATCTTCCTTTCCAGCTATCCGGAAACCCTCTGGCTGTACCATGTAAATGTCTTCCTCAAGATCATCATGTAAGAACGCAGTTTTGACATCTAGCTGCTCTAGATGAAGATTCTCTGCGGCCACGATACCCAACACAAGTCTGATAGTAGTCATCTTGACTACTGGAGAGAATATCTCGTTGTAATCAATGTCTTTTTTCTGCTGAAACCCCTTGACCACTAACCTTGCCTTGTATCTTTTGCTGTCATCATGTTCTTCCTTGACCTTGAACACCCATTTATTCTGTAAAGCCTTCTTCCCAGCTGGTAACTTAGTTAACGACCAAGTTTCATTCTTTTCAAGAGACATCATCTCTTCGTTCATGGCTGACTCCCACTTAAACGAATCATCCATCTAAACCGCCTCTGTGTAGCACTGAGGCTCTCCATTCTCAGTCAACAGCAAATAATGTAGTGACGGAGAGAACCGTTCGGGAGGTCTCGTAACTCTGCTCGATCTCCTCACTTCAGCCACTGGGGTAGTCGGTATTATCTCCTCATTATTTATGTGCACTAAACTTCGACTGTGCCTGCAAGATCATCTTTAGTAATGTCTTCCAACAATGCTTCTTCCTTGTCTTCTTCTTTTGTGACATCTGATTCTGCCCCGCAGTGATCCTTGTGTGCATCATTCTCATAGAATGTGACATCTCTACTTCTGATGACTTTTCTTTTTGATTCATCCCAGAATCTATACCCCATGTCATCAGAACCGTAGCCAATAAATACACACTTCTTTGCTTTCGGATCAAGTTTGTCTCTGTTAGAATCTTTCACTCGCACATAAGAATCACAACCGAAGACTCGCAAGTGTTGAAGATTTACCTCCTTTCCACGCCATTCCTCTTCAGGGATCTTGAATCCCAAAGGAGTTGAGGGTCCACGATTTATGAGGTACGCTGATGTACTCACTGCATCCGCCCAGAACTTCTTGGGCAATCCTGCTTGAATCCTCATACTCTTCGCTCTCTCATTAAGCGTTATGTTCATCCTCTCAGCAACACCATTATGTTGAGGTGTCTCAGGCTCAGTCTTCAGCATCCGTATACCATGCTCAGCACAATAATCCTCTAACTCATCACTACTATACTCACCACCATTGTCAGACTTTAAACACTTCACTTTAAGTCGGTTTCATTTTCAACAGCAGCTTTCCACTTCTTAAAGGTATTAAATACTTCATCTTTGTGCTTCAGAAAGTAAACCCATACCTTTCTTGTGGAATCATCAATGAATGTGACATAGTAGTGAGATCCTCCTATCGACGGAACCTTTATGGGTCCATACACGTCTGAATGCACCATTTCTAACTTCGTCTTCTTAGGATCCTTCCTTCCGTTTGTGAAGTTTACCCGTTTTTGTTTTCCGAACACACATGGTTCACAAAAATCAACTTTCACATTCTTCAGCTCTGGAATCTTCCCTTTTGAAGCTAGCATCTTCATCCCCTTCTCACTCATATGCCCAAGTCTTTGGTGCCATAGAGTTGAAGGATTAGCCCCATCAGTGACTGCATTAACCCTCTCCACTGGCATCTCCGCCATGTACAAAGTTCCTTTCTTCCAACCGCGAGCTGTGACCAGATTCCCTTTTGATACCTTCCATTGGTCGTTCTCAAAGGTTATCTTGTATCCCAAACCGTCTAACTGACTCACCGAGATCAACATTCTCTTTATGGTGGGGATATACCTGACATCCTTCAACGTCCAAATCGTACCCATGGTAGTCTTGAGGTTCACATCTCCTATGCCCATGATCTCTTCCGTCTGATCATTAGCTAGATGAACTTTACCTTTTATAGGTCTAAAGTTCACTAGCAAATCCTTACAAGGGGTAGTATGGAAGGACGCACCTGAATCCATGATCCATGATTCAACTGGACTCTCTACACAGCAGATCAAAGCATCGTCTTCGAATTCCTCCGTTGCATTTACCGAGTTGTCCTGCTTGCTTTCCTTCTTCGGGTTTGGACAATGACTCTTGAAGTGACCAGTTTATTGGCAGTTCCAACAAGTTGTGTTTGTACCTCGCTTTTTAGACTTCGATCTTCCACGACCCTTACTCTTTCCCCTTTCAGACTTCCTACCTCTCCCTTCTACGTTCAACACCGAGTCAGACGACTCTCCTCGATTCCTTCTTCGGATATCTTCCCCGAGAATCAAGTCTCTCACTCCTTCGAACGATAGCTTAGTAGTTCCAGTTGAGCTACTAAGTGTTGTAACGGTTCCTGGCCAACTTTCAGGCAAAGATGATAGCAACAACAGGGCTTGTATCTCATCATCGAATTTAATATTTACTGACACTAATCTCGATAGTATCGTATTAAATTCGTTCACATGATCAGTAACACTAGCACCTTCGTTCATCTTCGTATTAACCAATTGACGAATCAAATATACCTTGTTTGATGCAGACGGCTTTTCATACATATTTGATAGCGCCTTAATGAGTCCGTAGGTAGTTGTCTCCTTCATGACGTTGTATGCAACATTCTTTGCCAATGTCAATCTCACCGCACCCAAAGCCTGCCGATCTAGCAATGCCCAGTCGCTCGGACTTATCTTCTCCGGTTTGGTCTCTGACATAGGTTCATGTAGCCTTTTCTAGTACAAATAGTCCTCTATTTGCATCTTCAAGAATCCAAAATCCCTTCCGTCGAACTTGTCGATTCGAACTTTCCCTTCTTCTGCCATTGCTCCCACTTGCCACGAACATAGGCTCTGCTACCAGTTGTTGGGGTATATAACAACATGGAACAATTCTCTAGCAAAAGTAATCAAGAGAAATAAAGAACAATCACGCAAGAACACAAGGATTTACGTGGTTCGGCAAATTGCCTACGTCCACGGTCACACTACTCTCTTCTTATTGCTCTCAACTCATGAATAATTATGGCATTACAAGTACATGTATTTATAGTGAAAGACTAAGGGGAATTAGGAAAGTCCTAGAATTCCTAATTCTTTGCACATTAGGAGTTCATTATCCTAATGCAATTAGAAAATTGTGGCTTCCCTACATAAATAAGAAAGTCTCCACAAACCCAACATCGAGTACTAGTATTAAGATGCGTATAGCTTCTCTTTTGGTTTCATGTTTCTTAACAAGGATGATACTTTTGCACTAGAGATCCCCACTCCCCGTGGGAATGAATAAAAGAAAAATGACAAAAACATGCTATATTTATATACTATCTTATCTTTGCAAGTTGATACATATTTTATTAATAGTAAAATTGTGTTGTGAACTTTGAATTTTGTGCAAAATATGTGTATTTATACATATACGGCGAAATTGACATTGAAATTAACAAAAAAAATTCTAAAAATATATGCTTAATTAACATTTATATAATTAAATTTTTAGTTAAAAATTAAAAAAAATTGGTGCAAAATATCTGTATTTATACAAATACGGCGAAATTGACATTGAAATTAACAATTTTTTAGAATTATTTTTTTTAAGTTTTTTCTAAAAATATATGTTTAATTAACAGACGAAGTTAACGCTCTGACTGGAGAATGGTGGTGGAGGCAGCTGCGGAATAGGGTTTTGTGAACGGGAGATATCCTTTTTGGGCCTTCTTTTAGTTTTTGTTAAAAAAATAAATTTAACCAAATTTGGTTCAACCACAAAAAATGACCAAAATTGATGGTTAACCAAAAGTTCGGTCTCAACCTAATTCCCACCGGTTTTGGTTCTAAAATTTGAAAATCAGACAACACCAGTTCAATTTGTGATTTGAGCCTCCGATTCCAATTAACCGTAAATGAGCACCCCCTAGTTATCATAGCTTGTCAAATTCTTTGAAACCCTTTTCTAAGACAACAATAAAAGATATAGGAAGAGAAAGCCGGCTTGTTGACCAATTCGCAAAAGCTAGGAGTAACACACAAACTTTCATTAGCTGACAAGCTTCGAAATAACTGAAGCCCAGACAGATTAACATTCCAAATGAAAAGAGCTTTTTGATTAACAAAAAAATGAAAGGCCAGTTGGAGAATGAGAGAGTATCTTTTTATCATTACAGCTACAGGGATAGAAGTAGAACAGTGTGTTGAGGTAATAAAACAGAAAAATACAACTCAGTTTTGTGTTCTTAACCAGTCAAATCTTTTTAGTGAGCTTCTTCATCCAACCCAATCCAAATGGCATTTTCTCTACCAAATTGCTAGCAAGTCGAAACAATTATACCTTATGTAACAAGTTATAACTTGCCACAGGCCGGGGCGGGCGAATCCTATTTGGCAGGGGCCTTGCAATAAGGCCATCGGTCACCCAACCAACGGATTCTCCATCAATTTTGACATGGTTGAATTCTCTGCGCACGTATTCCAGGGACATGTTGAGCCTGCCCCCGACTCTGCAGTCATTGTCAGCGCCTTGCGCTTCAATCCCTGCATTTCTCTCCAGCCAGTACAGATAATTGACATGGAACAGTGATTTAAGCATGTCTTGTGGTGACGAACTTTCTTTAAGCACCACCTGATCAATTAGTTAGCACTAGTGAGCTTCCCGTATTAAGTACAAGTCAGCCAGGGGAAATAGATTGCTTACACAGTATCTCCCGTTCTGTTCTGTCAGAATGTAGCCTTCATTTTTGTACAGCTCAAACAATGCAATTGCTTCCTCCTTGCTTTTCACAAGGTCACTGAGCTTCGACCCCAGTTGTAGCCTGTCTTCAATTTCAGCAGCTGCGTCTTTAGCTTCCATAGACAGGACGGTTGGTTCTGCCTAGGAATTGAAGTCCACAATTCTAAGTTAACAATAAATCGAAAGCTTCCTCCAGTGTAATATCCAAATATAGAAAGGAAGAAAAAAGTGGATACTACTGCAAGCTCAATCATAAATTAGGAGGCATCATATGTTTTTCAGTGACAACTCAACTCTGCACAATATTCAAGAAAAAAAATGCTCTGCACAGATCTACTAGTGGAGGTAGTGGAGAGGCTGATCTAATAGAACACAAAATAACCATTGTTTGGATACTTTCTAATCATTAGAATTTGCTTAAAATGTCGACCAACAGGAAAGATAAAGTTCACGGCATTAGATTGGGGGGGGGGGGACCCAAACCCAATCCATGAAACACTTAAAATGAGAAGAACCAAAGATCTGAAGCCAGAAAGAGTAGCACTAGTAGTGCATTGTTTACCATTAAAATGCATTCAATAAAAGAAAGCAACATACCTTGTATGCAGGTTTTACATTAAGAAATGATATGGCTGGAAAAAGTGGTTCTTCGTCATTGACCTCCTTCACTGAAGGCGCCTGACCACTAAGGAGATACTCACTAAAAACCAAACCTGTCAAAACAATCACGGAAAATTAAATTCATGTTTACATTTGTAATGACTAGAAAAATCACAAGCAATTATAATGTAAACAAAAACAACAGAAAAAGAACAATGGTGGTGATGTAAGTACATTAGTTTTCTCTTTCCCATGGTTTCTTCAAACTAGGTATATTTCTGAACCCCATATTTCCACAGATGAATTCAGAAGGAAATACTGTGTCCGTAAATAACATAGATATAATTTGGTTTATATTTGGACACAAGCCAAGTCTAGCAGTTAGCATGGCTGTTTTTTTTCATCAGCAAGAATTAAATAGCAATATCGCCAGCATGGGGATTGGAACCAGCGACCTTGTGCTTAGTGTGACTTCAATATTTTGTCAGAACACAAATTGCCACAAAATATGCAAGAGACGGATACAAATATCTTGATTAGAACAATTTTAAGGGCATTACTCAAATATAGTTCATTATAGAATTGCACAAGCGTCAAGTGGATTAATTAAGTTCGCATTTTCAATAGCATTCTCGTTCCATCTACAGGAGGATGTGTAAAGCGGCAGAGCCCATTGAAAGTCAACCACCATGCTTCAGCCCTAACCAGATTTTTGAACAAACTTCTCAGAGCCACAAAAACTCAGTTCTACACACAAAAGCACACTTGACTACTATGAACTCTTCTCTATCACATGCGGTCTGAATGAATAATAGTCCAGAGATTCGGCTTAGAAAAATTGGAAAAATTGGATGTGAATAATTTAGCAATTCATGTGCAACATAATCAAATTCATTGTAACCTGAGGAATAAAGGTATCATTATTGTATAAATATATTTTAAATAAAGATGGAAGGAAAGAAAGAAAGAAAGAAAGAAAGAAAAAATTACTTGCTCGATACGGATTTAGAGTCCTTAATTGAATGCATTGATATGACTTCAAATTGCAGTACATGTGGATCCAGGTCACCACACTAAAAGAAGCCAGGGCAAGAGATGTGGAAGACCCTATGTAATTAGCCAATGCTATACCGAGCATGATTCCAATAGACTTGCTCACCATTCCTTGAGCTTCACCCTTAGCTATAACCTATGATTATTAATTCTTCAGAAATTAAACATTGAAAATCACAATGGGAAAGAGGATAAAGCAGCACTTGAAATAGGCAAAATGGCCTTGCTACTGCTGTATCTTCTACTCGGGGAAAAGGGATTACAATTGTTTAGGGAACTTCATGCCCCAATAAATCTTGAGGCAAAATAACAGAGGATGGGATGTCATAATTTACTTCAATAAAGTATGGATGAATATAAGCAAGAACCACACAAACATTTAAATCTGAACCTAATTTTACATTAGCATATAAAGTAGTAATTAGTTGCAGACTTGCACATGGATTAGCCTTGAGCTTCATTGGTGGGGATCAAGCAGCAAAGAAAACCAGGCTGACAAAAAAGAAGGAATACAGTGGAAATAACACCATAGCAAATATTTTGTCCACTTGTCATAATTTGGATAGATGAGGGAATTTCTTGTATGAGAGAATTTTAAAGGAGAGATTATTATGCAAAGAACTAGATATATAGCAGAGATGCATCCATCACGGAGTAGGGTTTTTCAGGTCCTTATGTTCTCATCGGTCACCAGGATAAAGGGTGGGGATAAAGGATAATGTAAGGTTGTAAGATATTACTTATAAGAACAGGATAAGCCACGTTTTAAGCAGATAATATCCAGCTAGAGCTGAAACAGGGAGCTCCCTGGATGCAACTATATCAGTTCAGGAAAACAAACTTAACTAACCAAATGAAACTACATGTCACCTCAGCAAAGTTCCTCTGAGCAGCAAAACCAGCATAGAAACAACTCCTGGTTGCAGCCTGTAAAACGATTCAATTGAACTTTGAGTAGATGATACATAGTTACCAACACAAGATGACAAGAATTGAATAACATGATAGTGTAGATGCAGAAATAATTTAGTCAGCACTTGATCCTTTCAAAATCCCATGTAAAAGGTTAGTTCTCTGAGCAACGTCTTGGAGTAGCTTAAGGAAACAAAACCTAGAGCAGCCACGTGACTAGCAGGTTTTAACCAGGGCAATATGGTGAAAAATGAGCATTAAACAAGGGTTGAGAAATTACTAGGCACCATGAGAACAGTTACACTTTCTTAACTCAAGCAGGAATAGAAAAATTAAAAATTAGGTACAATGAACTTTGGAGGCACTTGATCTGCTATATATCTTTTTATTATTGAAAAATGTTCTGAAAGCAAGAGATTTCAAGCCAAGCACCGCAGTGCATGGTATATTTGAATTTTCCAATCCCTGGCTTGAGCCTCAATTTTTGTATACCAAAACAAACTTTCTGTCACACACATCCCATAATTGTTTGCTTATTCATATACTATCCAAGTTCATGGCCCCGCTTAATTAGTATCATATGTAACCCATCAGATGCATATATTGTTTTTTGAAATCATTTCCTTAAGCAATGTTACTGCAGAAAACATTCAATTTGACTGATGATACCCATATATATATACACAAGACAGAACAACCACAAATAAGAATAAGAAACAATATGAGTTTACAACCACTTTGGAATACCTGGATAAGTGAAGCTGCTGACCTTCCTGCTCCAGCAGCTGCACCAATCAAAACAAAAAGATGAGGGAAGGCAGGAGTAACCATCTCCAATCCAAAGGCAGCATTTTCCAAGAAATCAGCAAACAAGCGCCATCCTTTTGGATGAACATCAAAATGCCTGCCGTACTTTGACAGCAAAATTTTGCTGAGATAACCAATTCCATCCTTGAGCACCCAATTCACAGCAGCAGCTGTTGGAATGGCCCCTTTCCCCAAACCAACAGCATACAGCAAAGCCTGCACAAACAATCATCATATAAATGAAAGCAATTCCAGCACTGGGTTTTGTTTACTGACAACCATTCTCATCTACTTAACCAAACAAAAGCATTCATCAAAAAGGAAAGAAAGAAAAAAAGAATACTTGAGTGGCAAGAACTCCACTAATTTGGCTGGCCACGCCCTGCACACCCCTCCACAGAGAGTAATCGAGATAATCACTGGTCACACTGTTGGGAAAACCTTCTGGGAGCATCAGACCTACTACCAAATCTCTGCAGCGAGACCACAAACCAGACAAGGACTTGACATTAGCGAGGCCGCCATTAGCAGGCACAAACGTGTCCTGAGAAGGGTCGGCAAGCAGTCTGGTCCACTTGCCACCCCTCACTTCCCAGAACCCCTCCTCCGCCTGGGCAGTAACCGTCCTCGCCAGGGCCGAACCCAATTGGAAGAGGCAGAGGCAACCCAACACCGTGCACACGAAGAACACAAGTGATGCATAATCAGAGCTACCGCCCTCGCGCCACCACCAAGAGTCCCCGTCAGAGCCGAAGGGGTTGTTGAACCAGCCCCCGCCGCCGCTTCCTCCGCCGCCGCCGCCGCCGGAAAATGCCGGACAGTGGAACGGAGAGAGGTTTGTGGGGGAGGTCGCGGACAGTGACGAAGATGGGTCAAAGCTGAATCGAAGAGACACCGGAAATGGTGGCGGGAGAGGATTGGGATTGAGAGAAAGTGGAGGTGAAGAGGGTGAAGAAACCCAAGTTCGTCCAAGGAAGAGAGGTCTGTAGCAGGCACAGTGGTCCATTTCGGTTTTTGTTACGCCCGATACTTGTCATTCGCTCTTCATGCCTTCGCATCCTTTTCTATTCGTCTCTCGTTTTAATATTTGTTCAATAAATTGAGGAAATTTCATATTACCCTCTCAACTTAGGTTACTACCCTAAATTTTAGATTGTAGTAGGTTACTACTGCCCTGAATTTTAAAATGATAAGTACACCCATATCCGATTCCAAACTTTCTAAAAAACGATTAATCAAAAACATATTTTATAATCAAAAAGAAAATTTTCACTTTTACTTCTCCGACCTTCTTCTCGGGTTCCTTATTGTCGGCGTCGGTTTTCTTCTTTCGTCACCAATTGAACACACCTCTGACCGATAGTGTCTTTCACCAACCACAGAAAATTTGTTGTGCACGTTCGTCTTACCCACTTCGTTGACTGAGCAGTCCTCGAAGATCTAGGACTTGACTGACAGTTCATAGCTCGTCGCCAGAGCTCCTCGACCTTTCGTCTTCCTGGTATGTAACCTTCATAACACCATTTGAAAATTGATTCATCTATAGGGAGAGATTTGTTGACATCTGTTGAAAATATAAAGTCTCACATTGAAAGAATGTGAAATTAAAGGGTTGTATACAAAGAAAAATGTCAAACTCAACTAACAAGTTTGAGCTTTTAGTTGTGGAGCCCGATCCAATATGTACAACCCAGTCTTACATGGTA
>OY987322.1:10931576-10958368 GCA_963920655.1 Geranium rotundifolium | reverse complement strand
TAAAGCTTAAGCAAGTCGAGGTCCCCTAGTTCGGTATGCTTACATGAATCTGCCCACCAACACAAGATAACTCTGGTTCTCTCCCAGTACCGATCTACCAGCCAACCAAAACCGTCGGTTCCCTCCCTATATCGCTCTACCAACGGTTCCCGAGTCTTAATCTGTCCCGGCTCAACCCTCTGCCCAACCCCTCCTGAAACCCTCATGCACAGCCCTGCATCCCCTTGACAACCCCTCCTGCAGACCGCCCCACTCAGCCGTCGTCCTCCTCCCTTGACCCACCTGCAAATTCGGCCTCAAAACCGGCCTCTAATCCAGCCTCCAACCTTCACCCCTCTGGCCCTCCTCCATACCCGACCTGCCTCGCCCATCCAACAAGTGTCGCCGCAGCACTCCGGACTCTGCCGTACCTTCCAACCTCACAAGCTTGACGCCGCGAGAAGTTGCCTCCAAATCGGCGGAACCATAATCTCTCGGGAGAGAGATAGGGTACATACCGCGTAAAAAATATAATTAAAATTATTCAATATGCTCAAATTGATTTTTTAAAGTGAATTATTATAAATTAAATAAAAAAATATGTATAAAAAAAGAAACAATAAATAAATATCAATAATACTCCAATAACAACATAACGAACAATTCAAATAAATCATTAAATAAGTCTCATGAATTTCAAAATATCAAGGAATAAAAGTTATTAGATGATAAACAAATATTTGTATAAAAATAATTGATATACATGTCAATATGGTATCGTCTTTTATACGACATATCACATATGATAGCTTTCTGGTCCCTTGAACTCAATTGATTGTCTCTTAACTACTATTTTTTTCCTTAATAACATGGAAAAATCAACTTTAAAACACAAATCACGTCAGGAATAAAAAAAATACTATCTTATATTGAAAATTACCAAATAATTTACTTTCTTGTCATCATTATTGATCTCTATTTCGTTGCTGAATCTGTCTGAAGTAGTCAACTTCATCAATATTTCTTCTTCAATCCATCATTCGTTCCCTGAAAATCAACACGGCAGATCAGAATATTGCATAACCAAATGTATCAAAAAAGTTCATCGAAATCTAGTGAATGAGACAAAAATCGATTTATTTGGTTAATGAATTGTATCTTATACACAGACGCGTGATTAACATGTATTCAAATTAGTTTAGAAAAAGAGTTGTAATCCAACAAAATTCTAATTAATATTAAAAAAAATTATTGTTAATTTTTAATTAAGTTTAAAATGTATTAGTATATTACGATAAATCATTGAATTAAAAAATCAAAATTTTTAATTGTATTAGAATGCTACAATAAACTTAATTAAATTTGAAATGTATTATGATACTACAATATATTGGTGTTTTAATTTTTAATTGAGTTTAAAATGTATTAGTATACTATAATAAATTATTAAATTAAAAAAATCATAATTTTTTATTGAGTTTTAGTTGTATTAGTATTACTACAATAAACTCTATAAATAAATAAAAAATCAGAATTTTTAAAAAAATATGATAGATATTAATTTTTAATTGAGTTTGAAATGTATTCGCATACTACAATAAATTATTAAAATAAAAAATCAAAATTTTTAATTGAGTCTTAGTTGTATTAGTATACTACAATAAACTATATAAATAAATAAATATTCATAATTTAAAAAAATTAGAATGGATAGCAATCTCTTCAAAGAGATTTACACGTGGCAATGTGAGAATTTTCTTTTTATATAAACATATAGATTTTGATTAGGCTTGCAAAGAAGACGCTAAATAAATAATAACTAATATGATAAAATATTTAGAAAAAATCATTAGTTTTACTTAACTATTTTTAACTATAAATTAATTTTGATCGTACCTTACTAAAATTTTGTTATACTTTACTCCATTTAGTAAATTATACTTGCATTTTTTATAGTCAAAATTGCCTAGTTTTAGTAGGGGGATAATCAATTCAGAACTCACTATTTAGATGAGAAAATAAGAATCAATTTTGACCACAAGATGAAAATTTGGTTGACTTAGATTTATTTTGACTCATTAATGACAATTGGACGTAATTATTTCTAACTTACTATTTATTTTTGTCTTTCAACACAAATATAAGGGTATTTTCGTATTTTTATATTATTACACCATTTAATTATTTTCTTTTATAAATTTCAGTATATAATTTACTTATTTGTGACTTATTTTACTTCTTATTTTCTTGTTTATGATATCATTATTTCTTCATTAAAATTACAGATTTACGCATTGGTTTTACTATTTTATGATTTATTTATTTCAATTTTTCAACTTCATGATTTTTTTATAACTCAACTTTATGATTTTATTTGTATGACCACATTATTTCCTCAAACTTTTTAGTATTTCACTCTATTTCAATTTCATGTTTTAGTCGTACGATTAATTTTTTTTATACTATTTCACTGATTTTGATTTCATGTTTTCAGCTGTACGATTTCATGGTCTGCAAAAATTTCATATTTTTACTTTTGCGATTGCATCATTTTTCACAAATTTTTCATGATGCGAATTTCATTTTTCATGAACTTAATTTTCATTTATTTAGTTACACGTTTCATTTTCACACGAGTCCATTTCTTTTAACACGCTTCATTTCCTTAGTCAGCTACATGTGTTCATCATAACTCACTTAGAAAATGAAACTCATTTCAAAACTATAATTGAAAATTAAGCACAACTAATGAAAATGAAACACAATTTTATATTCCAATAAAACGCATTATATGAAAATGAAACGCAATAGTAATGATGTAATTAATTCTTGAACATATTTTTGTTGGTTTTTTGTAGCATGTAATTTGTTCAAACCGTAATTATATCGTAATGAAACAATATTTATATCCTAATGAAATAACCAAACACACGAACGATATTTATTCGTGAAACATATTTTTTTTTGAAAACGAACTTATTTATTTAATAAAATGCAACAAATCCGGCATCATGCCAGACAGCTGAAGTTACAGACGGTGGGATGGACCTCTCACTATAATCCCAACTATTGGTAGTTAACGCATGCTTGGCTAATTCGTGAGCCACTTTATTACATGATCGACGGGCAAAAGGTAACGAGATATTAGACCTGGGGGATGTTAGGAGACACCTGCAGTCGAAGATAATACCCCCGAACATATTATTTAATTGTTGTCCTTTATAGGTCTGGTTTACCACCCGAAGACAATCAGTCTCAATCCCTACCGCACTCCAGCGCTTCTCTTTCGCCCAAGATATTGCTTCCCTGACTCCTACGGCCTCCACCTCATCGGGCTGGAGATGTCATGTATACCGTATACACAGCGCGTCCATAACTCGACCTTCGTGATCCCTACAGATAATACCTATGCTCAAATGTCCTCCATCTGCATCTATTCCCCCATCCAGATTTATTTTTAACATTTCAGGATGTGGAGGGACCCAGACCGTTGGAGATGATGACACAAGTGGATCGACTCTCGAGACGTCCTCATGCTGATTTGTTGCTGCCCAAGCTCTTCGGCACCCTTTTGCTATTGCCGCTACTCTTGCCGATGGAAAGCCTCCATATTCCAGACTAATTTATTTCTTGCCTTCCAAATTGCCAAAAGCGTAATAGCCCATAAGCTTGCCTCATCCTCTCCATCCACCCAAGAACACTAGGCAGAGAGAACTGGAGCCGATTCTATTTTATCGCGGATTCCCCTCAAGAGCCTGTCACCCCATACATGTTCTACCACTCGACACCTCAACATCACGTGATCTATGGTCTCTTCCGGATCACCACAAAACGGACATTGCGTATCTATTGGCAACCTCTTCTCTGCCAACCGGATCCTAGTCAGGAGCATGTTCGATATCGCCCGCAAGATGAAGATTTTTACCTTCGGAGGGACATGCAACTTCCAGATCTCTTTCCAACTAGTCCCTTGGACTGGCGGGGACCACACATTTTCCCTCTTGCAAATAGCTCGATAAGCACTTTTGACTGAGTAATCACCTGATATGTCTGCACCCCAGCACCACTAGTCCCTGACACCATACCAACTTGGTATAATGAAGAATATACGGTTCCCTGTTTCCTGGTCAAATAGGGCTCTTACCTTACCCATGTCCCATGCTCTGCAATCTGGGGTGAACAGCTCAGAGATTCGCATGCCCACAAGAATAGAGGGAGTCTCGGCGATTGTCGGGCTTTCCCCCTATCCACGGGATACCCACTACCAGACTATTTCCAGGTCCAATACTCATTTGTGCATTCTCCCGAATTACCGATCTTGCCTCACAGATATTCCTCCATATGAAACTCGGGGCTGTTCCCAAAGAAGCCCCTAGGAATGAAGAGTGTGGGAAATACTTGGCATTTAGCAACATGTTTGGCAATGAGTTAGGTTTTGTTAGGATTCTCCAAGATTGTTTCCCGCATAGTGCTAGGTTGTGCTCCTTAAGGTTAAGAAAACCTATCCCACCCAGTTCCTTGTGTTTGCACAAATCAGCTCACTTGTGCCACGTGATTCCTCCCCTTCCCCTGCTACCCTTCCACCAGAACTTATTAACATCCTTCCAATATCGTCGAGAATCCTTTGCGGAAACAAGAAGACTTGCATAACATATGCTGGTAACGCCTGTAATATAGATTTAATCAGCATCTCTCTACCGGCTGAGGACAGGAACATGTGACTCCACAAAGACATTCTTTTCGCTACTCGTTCCTTAATGTATGACATGGCCTGCGTTTTATTCCTACCCACCATATTCGGGATCCCTAGATAAGTCGAGAACCCTTGTTCCTCCCTGAAGCCTAGGACGGAGATGATATCTTCTCTTAGATTTGTGAAACAGATTGGTATTATTATTAGTATAGTTTTCATTTATTGCATTAGTTAGTTTTACCATAATACATTTTCAGTCATTTATTTAATTAAATTTTAATGAAATCAGCCTATTTATTATGACCAGTGATTGCTACCATCCTACGAATGGTAATAATTTTTATGTTCTTTTGTAAGGCATGATTTTTATTTGATTTCATCCCAGCATTAGTATTCAAAATTTCAAAAATGATGACCATTTTTTCAAAATCAATTGTTTGCATGATGACGTAGCTTCGTCCATGGAAGCTAATCAGAAGCTCTTTGCTTGTATCATCTTCCCCTCTTCTTCATCGCCCACAACCATCTATCTACAAGATCAACGTCTTGGAGTTCAAGCGTGTTTCATTTAGATTTATTAAATATCTGAACCTAAATCACATTCACATAAGTCAAAGGTCGGTTTTTGAATGTGATTTGTTGGAACCTAAATCACATTCACATGGTCACAACAATTTTCAATTTGAGAGGCTGAACAATTAGTGTTACTGGGACTAGGAGTGTTCATATTCCAATAAAAAACCGGCCCACCCACCCACCTAAGTTGGCCAGTGTCCCGTTGGGCTTCACCCTCGGGTTCAGGGGCGGGTAACGGATGAAAAAGGCCTGACCTGCACGAGAATGGGTTGCGGGTTGAATACATCAAAACCATGATTAACCGGCCTGCCCGCACTACACATTTTTCAGTATATTTAATTAATTTATCACAATAAGTAAGGCAACCCATTTAATTTATCAAGCCAATTTGAACAACTCTCTACATCTACAAACTGAATTTGATGACCATTCTCCTTTTCTAGAGAAATTGACGCAGTGAGTCCACGTGAGTAAACATGGTTGAAAATCACCACACAAGTTTCAATCTAGAAATTTAGCACAAACTCAAAAGTTTGAAAGAAAAGTAGTTTATTATGATAAAAGTTGTGTTCCTACAATAATGACCAAAGACTTCTTAAATAGTACCATCTTAACCTAAACCTAAATTGAAAAGGAAAATCATAGATAGCCCAAAAACTAATCCAAAAATAAGACTAATATCAAAACCTAATCCAAATCTAGTCCAAAAAGGAGATTAGCATCAAAGTCTAACTAACTCCAAAACCTAATTAGAATAGAAATACTAAAATATACATAAAATTCGTAATTAATTAAAGACTAAATTTTACAGACTTGTTTGGACCCTTAAAAGTTGTTTTCACGGTCCCAAACTCATCATATTTGAAATAGCTTCGTCTGGGCCTCTTACGGGCATGATTTTGGGCCCATATGCAAAAGTTACGACTACTTGGAGTTGAGATGCTTGCTTGGACTTCTTTATTTGATTTCCCGAGTTTATTCTTGCCGTTATTTGTTTCTGACCGACCTATAAAATCCTCAAATGTTCATCACTCATCATTCTCTTCCACCTGAAAAAACCTCGTCCTCGAGTTTTCCGGGTGCGGTGGTTTGGGATTTGAACGAGATTGGTAAAAAAAATTGTCTTATGTGATCCACTAGGATTGTTCAACTTGCACAAAAATATCAAGACTTGATCCCACACTTCGAAAACTCGATTTCTGCCATATTTTTCTGCACCTTCGTTATACTTTGTCCTCCCGTCATGCCCAATTCTCTTACATGAATCAAAAGATATAAGTTGGTATGATGTTGGTTCATTATGACCTTTAAAATCTTCTACCATGATCTCACGATGAGTATCCATTTGTATATCTTCATGCACACTTGTATTCCATTCCTTAGCATTAATGCCCTCGCCTATGTACTTGGAATTGATCGAGTCCATAACTTTGGCAGCACATACATTGATTTGAGCACTTTCATCTTTTTCTTCATTGGCACTCATCTCTGTTGGTGCCATAATTTTTTCTGCATACTCGTGAATGGTTTCTTTGGCGCGGTGACATCGTTGATGCCGTTGTAACAAGATTTGCTCATAATTTGGTGGAAGAAATTCATCTTTTAACATTCTTTTCATCTGCTCCCAAGTTTGGATAGGAGATTTTCCTTCTTGATACCTTATGTGGCGCGAATCATCCCACCAATCAGATGTTCCTCCACTCAATCTGCTTGCTGCTAGTTTGACTCTCTCTTCTTGTGGAGCTTCCATATACTTAAAGAAATTTTCGACCTTTGAAATCCACAAAATAATTTCATCATCACTGATATTTACATTAAGGTACGGGATAATCATACCCTTATTACAGTAATAACTAGCTCGTTTTGCATGTGTTTTCTTTCAGTACCATATCATCCTCATCAATATCATAATTATAGATTGGTTGTCTATAATTATTTTGTATAACAATAGGTATGTCAACAAGTTCGCCTCGAGCACTTTCAACTCTTGGTCGTACTCTATCGTCACCACTATTTTTGTTGGCATATACTACCAAAGAAGTAATTTGATTAACATTGTCATCTAGACGCCAATCTGAACGCCGGAGCTTGTAATCAAAATTCTGTCTTAGAGGTCTCAATGCCGCCCATCGAGCCGATATATCGGTTCTCAAAACTTCCATACTTTGATCTTCGTCAATAGTATGACCACTTCCTAAACTGTTGTTAGCCACCATCATATTAGAGAGTTAACCTTCCTCTGATACCACCTGACGCAGCGAGTCCGCGTGAGTAAACGTGGTTGAAAATCACCACACAAGTTTCAATCCAAAAATTTAGCACAAACTCAAAAGTTTGAAAGAAAAGTAGTTTATTATGATAAAAGTTGTGTTCCTACAATAATGACCAAAGACTTCTTAAATAGTACTATATTAACCTAAACCTAAATTAAAAAGAAAAATCACAGATAGCCCAAAACCTAATCCAAAAATAAGACTAATATCAAAACCTAATCCAAACCTAGTCCAAAAAGGAGATTAGCATCAAAGTCTAACTAACTCCTAAACCTAATTAGAATAGAAAATACTAAAATATACATAAAATTCGTAATTAATTAAAGACTAAATTTTAAAGACTTGTTTGGACCCTTAAAAGTTGTTTTCACGGTCCCAAACTCATCATATTTGAAATAGTTTCGTCTGGGCCGCTTACGGGCATGATTTTGGGCACATATGCAAAAGTTACGACTACTTGGAGTTGAGATGCTTGTTTGGACTTCTTTATTTGATTTCCCGGGTTTATTCTTGCCGTTATTTTTCTCTGACCAACCTATAAAATCCTCAAATGTTCGTCCCTCATCAGAAATCTTCTCTCTACTAATCTTATGTCTTCTCATTTTGAATTAGAGATGACAATATACCCTATCCCCAACGGGAATCCCTGAACCCAGACGAAGACGGAGATGGGAATCCCCGAACCTGAACAAGAACGGGGTGGGGACAGGGTGAGGTATCCTTGCCCCGCTCCGCGCCCGATATATATATTAATTATAAATTATATTTTATAATACATATTTAATGAAAAATAATATCTTGAAGTATATATTTTGTTAAAATAATATTTTATAATATATATTTAATGAAATAATAATATATTTAAGTATACTTTTGATTAAAATAATATTTTTAATAAAAATTTTATTACAAAAATAATTATGTTTTAATATTATTTTGAGTTGGAAACGGGAAATGGGGAATCCCCGAAACCCGGCGGGGAAATTAAAAACGGGAATTCCTACCCCCGAACCCATCTCACTATCATCCCTACTTTAAATGATTCACCAACCAAAAGCATTTGCAATCAATATATATTATGTCAATGGGTGCCTAATATGAAATTAAATTATCTTTTCCAAGGTTTTATATTAGTGTGAAAATTTAGGTGGGTAGTCAACCAATTCAACCGCGAACCCGTGCGGGTTTTAGCACGTCAGACCCGCTCCATTTTGGACAGTTTACAGGTCAGTCAAATCTCTATCTGCATCTCTATATTTGAGTCAATATATTTTTATTTGGGCAGTTGAACCGTTCATGAACACCCCTAACGGGGACGATTTGAGATGATGTAGAAATAGAGAATATTGAAGAGTTAGTGGAACGATTGTGAATTTGGAGAAACCACAAGGGCATTATTAGCAAAGTGAGTGAGTTGTTATTAATAGGTGACACGTGCAGCGTCGCGAATGATGATAAATCACAACGGAAAAGGATCAGTAGCGAGACACGTGTCCTTCTTGCTGTCTTGCCGGCACTCAGTATTGGGCGGGGACCATATTTTATAAAATAAAAAAATAGAAGTTGAAACGTTACACTCGTTCGATGTCTCATGGCAACACGTGCCTGTTATGTATGCTATATTGACCTAACGTAATTCTTCGATAAACGCTAACTATATAGTATAGGTCTTGTAGTGGGACTGTTAATATAGTAACAGAATAGATGTTCATTCCCTTCTTTAAATTGATACTCACATATTATTTTTTTCAAATCCAGTAAATATTACATACAAATTGTAATTATTTTTGATGTCTCGAACCCCTAAACTGAGGCCACCGAGTGAGTATTTTAATACACCCAACTATAACAGAATTACTTTCACCTTAGTGACGTCATAGTTATTGACCTTTTCATTTTACTATGATTCATTCCATCCTGTTATATTTTTGGTTGAAAATACAAAATTACTCTCTAACATTTTTCAAATTTTCAAAATTATTTTTAACCTTTTCCTTACTTAAATTTAATACTTAATAATTCAAATTTTAAGTATACAATAAATATTAGTTTATTAATTAAATTTTTATAATTAATAATCATTACAAAATAATAATAATAATAATAATAATAATAAATAAGTATTAACTATTATTAATCAATAATGATTTTAATTTTTAATAACTATTATTAAATTTATAATTTATTAAATAAAAAAATGATTCATCTTCTTCGAGTTTGATGCACGCTTCCAGCCGCCTTCATATGACAGTGTATGATTGTATAAACAAAAGTGTGTCACCAATAATAACGATCATCTAACAACTCGAAAAACCAACCACGACTATACACTACTAGATTTCAGTTAATTCTCGACCAACTCTATTTGAGTTGGTCGATAAAACATCACCTTTGTCGACCATTTATGGGTTGGTCTGGAAAACCTAATATATGCCAACCCACTTAGTACTAGTCGGGAAAATGTACCTTTTCCCGACCAATTATTATTAACGCAATCAACAGCGAAGACTAGGGGACCTAGATCATGCTGATGGACTAGACCCAAACCTTCAGAGGGATCAACAAAGAGAGTTGGACGAGAACAACCGGTAAGAAGAGTTCTCTTTTCAGAACGAATAGAACATTGAGATTAATAACCAGGCTCAGGATCACAACCAAGCTCGAAATTTAGCCATTATTCAACAACAAGGACATCAGCAAGCTCATGGCAATGGGGAAAGAAATCCGAACAAGAACCCCCCTCAGTATCATAATCAGGACCCCAATAATATGCTGAAGCACCGAGAGAAAGGTATCCGAATAATCAATACCGCCAGCTGCAAATTCCCCTGATAGCCTTTGAGATTAAGACTGTGATTATGAACCTGCTGGCAACCATACCCAAATTCAACGGGTTAGCCATTAAAAATCCACACCTCCATCTGCAAAACTTTGAAGTGGTGTGTGAATCAATAGGGGGACATGTACCACTTGATTAGGTAAGCTGTCGCCTCTTCCGTTTCTCTTCAGCGGGAGCATCACATGGATGGTATCTCACCCTAACTCGAGTTGAAAAGGAAAACTATGAGGTACTAGGAGAGCTTTTTCTGGGTAAGTTCTTCTTGGAGTTGACTTTTCGGCACTAAATTTATTGAACTTAAGGTTGTAGAAGACTGAATATAAAATCTCGAGAGGGTTATCGGTCTAATATTAGGTATTATCCAGTGTCGAGAGACGGGTAATATATCTATAACATAGGACATTATTTTGAATATTGTGATTGATTATCTCTGTGAATTTGGATTGACATTGGGTCGTCGGTCTAGCACCCGTTGTTGCTAGTTATTCTGATTTCTTAAACATTTATCACCATCATTTATGCGTTATTGAATGCAATTGATTGCTTCAGTGACACCATCACACAATTCACCAACAAATATTAGATTTATTCCATTTTCCAATATTGGATTTATCCCCTCGTTTGATCCATGTAGAATCGACCCGAATATTAGCAGGTTACAATATTTGACGAACGAAGATTACGTCATTTCTTAAAAGGTTAAGTTATGGACCCCAACCGAATTATGGGTGTCAACCGTTACTATAGTAATTGCATATGACACTAACGTCTATAACTACTCAATACCAGTTAACCAAAAACGACAGTCTAAACCGATAACTGAACCGGTAAGGTTTGGTTATTAAAGGTCAAAACCAAAACCAGACCGGATAAGTAATTAACCAAATAATCGATTAGCCGAACATTTTTACCATTTTTCCGATTAAACCAAAACGGTTCAAAATTTCAAACTAATTCAACTTTTTTTTTTCCTAATTTGAACAATTAGCCATAAAAATTTATAATAGTTTTAGACTAAGAGCCCAAAAAAAATATATATTGCAATTGTCCTCATCCAAAGAGGACAAACCCAAGATCAGTTATGCCTAATCATGGACAAATGCTCTCTATTTATGGATATGTCTAGAGCAGTAACCACCGGCGTTGGTGAGCGACTTCACAGTGGGGGAAGGCAACTCGAAGGACACGGTTGATGGGAGGAAAGAGAGAGGCGCGAGCTGGTTTCCGCGGTGGAGATGGAGGCGAGACGATGTTGCTCTAACGATTGTGTAGAGGGCGAACTTCCCTGGAAGCCTCGGGCGCTAGGTCGAATTTGCTAACGGGTTCGGCCCACGTAGGGCTCGACTGAGTCTGCGTCGCAGAGACGCTTTGTCTCCCACTTTGACTAAATTGGTCTGTTGACCAATTGGACCAGTCCGGTCCACCTGGTGCTGATTTGAACTGGCTCAATTCTAGTCAGTCCCAACTGAGCCGATCCACTTAGGGGTTTTCTCCGTTTATGCGATGTATTTTTTCCCCAACCTTCAAGTTCGGCTTGTATTTTGATTTATGTCATTTATAAATTTTCTTGCTGATAAAAAAAGCTTAGATATATAGAAAACATGTGCGTAAAGTAAACAAAATTGCGTTTGGTTTGGTGGTAGGGCTGCTACTTTATTTTTTGGGAGGTTATAGGGTGGACAAAATCCCATTTTCCTCTAGTTAATCGCTGTGTAGAACTTTCAAAACTGAGAACTGACCGAATGTGCGCCGATTATATGAAAATAGAACCGATTTTTTGTTGAATTTATGCCCTAATCCAAACGTTCAGTTTATGTGTAAATGTTTTTATCATCATTGCAATAAGTAAAATCGACATTATATTATCAATGTGTTGTGATAATATGTTATTTGATTTTTGATGTATGTCATCGAGTGTGTCATCACTGATAGTAGAATTAGACGTTCTTAAGGATAACACTTAACGGGTCCCTGGTCAAGAAAGCTTCCATGAAGCGACCAATATGAGCAGGAATCTTGATGGTTAGGCTCTACTGACCATTGGCAGTGTTTGCCGGAGTCAAATCATAGATATCATCTGGGTGATGATATTGGACGACCCGACCTGAGTATGCAACATAGATGTAGTCATGAACATATTCAGTTGTCGTGGTATGACATGTATCCCAAGCACCGAGGGGTCTTCGAAACTACTGTGCAGTCATCAACCGAGTTTGACGTACGTCCAACGCTAGTTCGTAATTGGTTAGCCATAACAGATATGATTGGCTCAAGGAAGGACTGTACGAGGAGTGCAAATGACATCCGAATGATTTGTCCCTTATACAATGGTATGCAAATGGTATCCGTTCAGGCCACTTGATGAGATGGACTGAGAGGAAATGCATGGCCATGCTATTGATACTAAGTATCATTTCTCAGTCGTCTCGGAGATCAAGGAACAGTGATTGGTTAGATAAGGATGGCAACTTTATGCCTTGTGATCAATCTGAATATCTGTGACAAAGGGATAATGTTATAAACGACATAAGGTTAAGTCGAATCGTTGATCATCATGTACGTTGGGTAATCATAATCTCTTACTAGAGACCACTTATGATGGATGGGTGAAGTTGGACTCCACGCCAATATGCCAACGGGACATAAGCCTATAGGGACACACGCAATGAGTTAGGATCCAAGCCAATTATGGAAAAAGCCAGAAGGGTGAAAAAGGGAAAAATTGGGCCGTGGCTAAAATTGGATTTTGGGCCACGGGCCCAAGAAATTGGGTCGAAGGCCCAAAAGGACCAAAGACCCAAGCTTGGACCAGGCCGGCCCATTAAGGGCCCAAACCGCTACTAGGGCTCCCTCTCTTATGAGGGAGCCGACCCTAAGGAGTGGTCCCCCTTTTTGCTTTTTGGGCACATGGGTGTGGTCCCCCCTCCTTTTGGGGACTTTCTTGTAATTTTACCCAAAATTCTAGATAGTTTCTAAGAGCGTCTCATTCATTATAAATAGAGGCTATCCCCTATTGTATTTCATCATCTTGAAACTTTAGGAAACCTCTGCCAAAATTGCTCAAGAATCTCTAACTTGTTTTAGTAGGCATTTGGAGATCGATTCTACACACCTCCTAACTCGTGTGGATTACCTATAGAGCGCTAGCCTTGCATGGATAGCTTGGAGACGATCCTCTTGATTCTCTATACCATCTTGTTCATCATATTGCTAGAGAGGTAGAAATTTCGAAATCCCTACTCTCTCGCCATACTTCTTCTCCTACATCTTTTATAGTTCAAATGCAAGTCGATCCATGCTTGGGGTGATATAAAGTTTTGATTTTTAATGTTTTCGGTATGTTTGTATGATTACATACTTCCCCAAAATTTTTGTCCTATTTGTCCTATTTGTCCCGGTCCAGTTCATCCCAGTTCTGTTTAATTTCTCGGTTACCGGTTTGGTATAAACACTCCCACTGACGGTGTGTCGTTATTATTAATAATAACGATTTGTAACAATGTATTTTAAAATGGCGTTTGTGCAAATCCTGTAAGCGGTAATTATGGGAAAACTAATAGGTGATGGTATTGTGACGCTACTAAATATTTAATGGCGACATATCACATGGATAAAGCAATCGTAAAAAAGTTAACAACTATACAAACTTTGTTGTGGGACCGCCAGTACATAAATATTAGGGGAAATTCCTGATCACTACCTTCAACTGTGCAAGTTTTGCACGTCACTATCCTCAATTATTTTTTATTGCATATCACTACGGGAAACTATTGTTATGTTTCACCGTTTCCAACAGAATTAAATTTAATATAAAATGTTCATAATACCCTATACATTAACAATTTTAAAGGTGATGGTATTGTACTATGTATGACGCTATTAAATATTTAATGGCGACATATAACATGGGTAAAGCACTCGTAAAAAAGTTAACAACTATACAAACTTTGTCGTGGGACCGCCAGTACATAAATATTAGGAGAAATTCCTGATCACTACTTTCAACTATGCGAGTTTTGCACGTCACTACCCTCAATTATTTTTTTATTGCATATCACTACGGGAAACTATTGTTATGTTTCACCGTTTCCAACAGAGTTAAATTTAATGTAAAATGTTCATAATACCTTATACATTAACAATTTTAAAAATGAAAAAGAAACATCTTTTGAAATTTTTTCCTTCAAAAAATATTTTTTATCACATAAATAATAAAATACTGATTTCAATATTAATTTTAAACTTTTTTTTTCAAAAAAATAATAAAATAAACCAATTTTACCAAGTTTTTCATTTTAATATTATTTTAAAAAGATAATTATCAAACTAGTTTTTTTATTTATTCCATAAAAAAATATTTTTAAAGAAGAAAGTTAAACACATATTTTTTCATTTTTTTAAATATAGGGGTATTTTAGACATTTAATATTTTACTTTCAAATTTTATTAAATGTCTGAAATAACCCTATATTTAAAAAAACTAAAAAAAATGGAAAAAAGTATTTGATTAACTTTTAAAAAAAATACTTTTATGGAATAAATAATAAGAAAATGGTTTGAAAATGATTATTTCTGAAAAAATATATTTTAATTTTAATTTTTTAATATAAGAAAATTATTAACATTTTACATTAAATTTAACTCTGTTAGAAACTGTGAAATATAAAAATAATTTCACGTGATGACGTGTTACAAAAAATAATTGAAAGTAGTGATTACGAATTTTCTCTAACTATTATAGCGGCGCGCGCTTTTTAGCATCATTTTGGTGTATGTTTAACATTGACCTCTAATTAATTACCAACCATTTGGAGACGTAGACTAATTTGAGATTAAGTTACATTAATTTGTGGCAATTATATTTATATTACTGATTCAATCATGTATTAAACAAAACGAGTAACAGTAAGTAACTTATTTGTGGTCTTCACATGAAGTGATGGAGCACAAAGCACGTAAATGTGTTTATCTATGATGATTTCCTGGTTAATTAAGGAACGAAAACAGAAGCGACCACTAATTAGTGTTCTAAGAACGTAATCTACAACTGTTAATACCACTTTGATCATTAGTGTTATTATTGCCATTCTCGTCGTCTTAAATATTTACATGAAATGTCTGACGTACATTTAATTATCTCCATAACTGCAAGTTGCAACGCGCAAGTGCTACACAACTGTGTACAGTTATGGCCCCTAAGGCTATGCTATGCATCATGCTAATCCAACGGCTCTCAATTTTTAGCATGCCATTTATCTCACTCCACACACAAATGTATGTTTAAGGGCTTTCGAATGTAACCGGATCTTGAGGCCCAAATCATATAGAAAATGGCCCCATACTTTAAAGATAACTGAACCACAAAAAGAAACTTATATGGCCCAAAATTTAAAGGGTAAAAACACCATCAGTTTTAATTTTAAAAGACAATTTTACCCTTTTATACCCTCAAAATTTCAAACTCCAGCCTTTCTCTTTCATGTTACTCTTTAGATATTTGAAATCAAAATATTACCTTTTTCTTGGTTTTGTAGCACAGCAAAAACAATGAAGTATTCACATGACTGAAGATAACCATTTTCACTCAAGATCCGATAAAGTGGAAACATTTTCTAGTGTTTGTCAAAAACAAAATTTTAGGTAATTCGTTGAACCGGATCATTCATGTGGGTATGTTTGTGCAATTAACTCAAATTTTATTTGATTAAATGATAAGGTATCATATTCAATAATGGCAATCCAAACCCATAACCATAGATATCAAATCGACAACACCACAACTCCTTTTGGCAGCTCACATGATATGATCCAAAGCAAAAGGAGGACGAGGAGCTCATCATCATGGTATCATATACTGGTGCATATATGTATGTATAGGCTGTTTGCAGAACTAGGTCAACTCCAAAAAGACAGATTGGTCCCCCAATCCAATGGCTAAGATTCTCCTACAAAGTCCACTTTACAGAGGGAAGCCATGTGCATGACTGTCATATTCTTTCTTGCAAATAATACTAAAAAGTGTAAAAGAGGACCAAAGTGTGCAAGAAAGGCACTGAAACAAGATGCTCCAGCTCCTACAATGGAACTTAATCTGAAAACACACAATACATAAGCACCCACTCTTATTAAACTTATGATCTTATATGGTACACTGTTGAACAACCAAATCCCTCTAAAAATGTTAGAATTGTAACCAGTACTAGTACACATGACATGGCAATGCATAAGTGATATTAAAGACAAGTTGGGTTGGTGGTGCCTTTGTTGGGTGGGCACTGAAGCATTCATGAATCACAAGAACTAACTTCTCTTATCCAATCCAAGCTACACAGAACAAAATCAAATGATATGCTCTTGGTGGGCACAAGCACCATTGCATGCACATGCCTTGTCTCCCTCCTTCCTTGTGCCATGTCCCTGCTTTCTTGACCCATCACTACCATCTACATTTCTCATTTATCTAACATTACACAAACAACAATAGGGACACATATATACATATCTTTAGTTGGTTAATGTTAATTATCATGAGATATCACAGTGCACTGGAGGTGCCTTGGACATGTGACCAAGTGGTCATTGGTGAGTCCTGCAGCTTGCATGAATGAGTGAATCACTGTTGGCCCAACCAGCCTGAAACCCCTCTTCACCATGTCTTTGCTTATGCTCTCTGATTTTGAGGTCTTCACTGGCATCTTGTGGCATGACTTATATTGGGTGCATATTGCCTTCTCATTCACAAACTTCCATAGGTACTTGTCAAATGACCCAAATTCTCTCTTCACCTGTCATAACCAACCCAACTATACCAACTCAGCACCAACCCCATACCAGACCCTTAATCATATAAATTAATACTTCTTCCCACCTAAAACAGGTCAAGAATGAATAAGTTCATTAATTAATTACCTCAAGAATTCTGATGGAGTTGTCCACAATTCCTCTGACTTGGCTTAGCTCTATGCCATATTCAGCACTGAGTGACGTGATCTTCTTTTCATTGAATTTGGCAACAGCTTGTGCATCAAACCCACAAAAAGCCTTTCTGCAGATAGAAATTTGCAACATGTTATTTTACCATTCATCTTGTCAGGACTGAAGAGAAAATATCTGTTTTGGATCTTAAACCCACCTCAAGTGTTGCCTTTTTTTCAAGATTGAACTCCAATCTGATCCAACTTGTGCACCAGTCAGCACCAGCAGTTCAAACAACAGCCTGCACAACAATACCAGATTAACCAACATGTATATGATGACAAAACACAGGCAGAGAGAGAGGGAGAGAGTATTAAATACCGGTCATCATGAGCAGGAACTCCCCATTCTTCATCATGGTAAGCGACATAGATTGGATCTGCACATTAGCTTCACATAAGACCCCATGGTGACAACAAACATCTCTCAAATGTACATGCAGCTGTTCATACCTGAATTGGGTGTTATAAAGCTACATCTTTTCTCTTCTCTACCAATGGTAGCAGGTGGAGAAGAATCAAACTTGTTGGGTTCAAATTTAGCAGATTTGGATCTTCCATAATGGGCAATCTTCATTTTTCTCTGCTCCTGCATGACAGCAACATGCTCCCTCCTAGCAGCCGCTATGCTTCCCGGGACCTCCAGTGTCTGAGGAGAGTACTTCACTGCACTAGTGTTAACAGAGCTGCTTGTTTTCTTGGACTTGCTTACACAAGTAGCCTGTTTGGTAGAATGTGTGACGAGCTTGTCAACACTAGAGTTGAAGCTGCTGGGTTCAATATTTATTCTCTTGGGAGCTGGGACTCTTGGTGATTTGAGCTTGGGAGAAATAGGAGGTGACACTGAGCAAGCCTTGGTTTTGGCAGTTGGTAGAGGCAGAGGAGGTGATGCTTTGTGAACTGGAGAGGTTTTCTTGAGCGAGTCAGGATTAGAAACTTGGTTGCAGGTAGGCTGAAGGACCGGACGGCCATTGATTTGGGCAATACTGGCACCACTATGGTGGTGGTGCACCTTGGACTTGGAGGAGCACATGATTTCTGGTCTTAGTTTAATGTGGTGCAAGATTGTTAAGGAGAGAGGAGGGTTTGGGAAGGGGTTTTATACACTGAAAAGTGGGGTCACCATTAGGAAACTTGTAACATGGAGGGGTTGGAGTCTACCATACAAAGCCCTCTTTTGTGGGGCATTGCTTTTTTCTGTATGTCATTACCCATCACAAGGATGATAATGACACCCTCCAAAGGATGTTGGTGGTTCTTTAATCACCATTATTCGCAAGTATGAAAATTGAAACAAACAATTTCATGATTATTACAGAGTCTCATGTACTTTTAGTTTTCTTTTTTATGAGTCTTGTTGTGCTTTCATGCTTGATAACTCAAAATCCAAGAAAAAAAGAAAGATCTTACAAAATTGATCGGGGATCGGTCCAACTTGCAGAGTAAGTATATCACTAAACTCAAGGCTACCCTAACGGATAAGTTTGCTGTCACTCTCTCTATATTTGAGGAACATGTGACTAATTTAATTGATATTGTCCTACAAAACAGGCTCATGAGACTGTTCCTCACTTCAAATGGTAAAATCATGGCTTCCAAACAAACTTTAACAGACAATATTGGCTTTGAGCAATGACAACGTGACATACTGAGACCAGAGACCCCATCTCTTGCATCATCTACATTTCATCTTGTAGCATGACATCCTAACACAACCCTACAAATGGTGGTCCTTTCTTTTACTCATTCAATCTCTTATAATAAATTAATCCACATATTAAGGAACATATGTGAACATGAAATGAATGCAATAGTAGAGCTTATAGTTGATCGGTAATGTTGTCATGGTTCTATATGACAATATTTGGATTATGAGACTTCTTATAAAAGACTGTAAAATTAGAGATGTTTGTGTTTTAATTATCGCCGGGCTGAACTATATTCCCGAAACACTAGTAGATGGTGAGTGGATTACCGGGGATGATCATCTTCGGAAATTGGATGTTGAGCACTTCACGGACAAATTCACAACCCCATTTTGCTTACAAGGCCTGAGCTGCCCGCCCTCCTCTTCTGGTCCCTTTCGCACGATCAAGCATGATCTCTACAGTCCCCGTTCACTGAAGGGGAGATCATGGCTTCAATAAAATCCTGCAGCGAAAACAAGGCTCTCGGTCTTGATGATTACACTCAAATTCTTCCAGAAATATTGGTTCGTTATAAAAAAGGACTTCATGGCTTTCATCAATGATTTTTAACCAAACTGGGAAGATTGGGATAAATGTAAAGGTAATATGATTTGTGAGTTGTATTGATATATTAAGAATGTATTTATACAATTAATCTCCAACAAATATTCAAAATGGAGATCAAATATTGTTATTAGAATATTGACTTTTGAATATATCTCTCACTCCCCCACAGTTAAAACTGGAGGTTCCCGTACGTTGAGACTGGAACGAAAATCATCAAACAGAAGTCGAGAAATTCCCTTAGTAAAAATATCTGCAATCTTGGAGCGAGATGGAACATGTAATACACGGACTTGTCCACGAGCAACCTTTTCGCGAACGAAGTGAATATCCAATTCGATGTGCTTGGTCCTCTAGTGTTGGACATGATTGCCGGACAAGTAAATAGCGCTGACATTGTCGCAATAGACCAGAGTAGCTTGAGAAATAGGACAATGCAGCTCAACCAAAAGGTTTCAGAGCCAACATGACTCGAAGACCACATTTGCGACCCCGCGGTATTCTGCCTCGGTGCTAGATTGGGATAGTGTGGGTTGACGCGTGGACGGCCATGATACCAAATTATCACCCAGGAAAACACAATATCCGGACGTCGAACGTCGTGTGTCGGGACAACCGGCCCAATCAACATCTGTGTAAGCAACAAGTGAAGAAGAGGATGTGGCATATAAGTGTAGGCCCAAGTGAATGGTGCCTTGTAGATACCGAGTGATATGCTTGAGAGCGGCCATACTGATACGAGGGTCATGCATATGTAGACACACTTGTTGTACTGCATAGGAGATGTCAGGGCAGGTAAAAGTAAGATATTGTAAAGCACCTGCCAAACTCCGATAAAGTGTAGGATCACCATAAGGATCATTATCAGAAGCTGAAAGCTTGCCTTGTGTGTCAACTGGGGTAGCAGAGAGAGAACAAGAACTCATATCTGCACGGTTAATAATGTCTTTAGCATATGTGCGTTGAGATAAAAATATCTCGTGACGGTGACGTTGGACGGCTACTCCCAAGAAATACAATAAAGGGCCGAGATCTTTCATCGCAAATTCAATATCAAGCAAGGCCATAATAGATAAACGTAGGGCATTACTAGAACTTGTCAGAGTTATGTCGTCAACATACAAAAAAATGTAAGCAGTATCAGCACCCCGTCGAAGTATAAAGAGAGAATGATCAACCTTATTGTGAGAAAAACCAATAGTTGACACATAATCTGTGAATCGTTGGTACCAAGCACGTGGAGCATGTTTCAGGCCGTAAAGTGACCGACGAAGCAAACACACATGATCATATTACCTTTATGGTATTAGAGCTGTTTCTTCTTTTCAACCTAATTTCCCTTTCTTTTTCTCACAAAAGCACATCACCGCGTCCTCTTTGGTTACTGTGAACCTGTGGTCTCATCTCCTCTACCAAAGACCACATATGCTAACCGGACGACGACGACGACCGAACGTCGACGACCTGACGCCGCCGACCAGACGCTGCTGACCTCGCGACTTCTTGGTCGGTCCCGTCCTGGTGCTGACCTCCTTCCGCCGACCAGCAAGCGTCGTTCTACTGCCCGCCTCCTCTCGGCTGCCTCAATCCCGGCGCCGACTTCCAGTCGACGGCCACCTCCGATCTCCCTGTTATCAGATCCAGCCACGGTTTAGTTTTATTTTTTGCTCACCCGAGGCAAGATTCAGTTTGTAAGAATTTAATTCTCACCTGGACACACTCAATTTCTAGTTATTTCTATAATGGGTGATTCTCGATATATGCATCCAGCTCTCACGGTAACAAATATTCGACTTGCAATTCCGATTACACTAGAGATGGACAAGGGCCTTTATTCCTCTTAGTTAGAGTTGTTTAAAATACACTGCCGGGTGTTCGATGTACTCCATCATATCTTCCTAGATCAAGCACCAGAGTCATTCTCTACATCATCTCCAGCCTCCACAGAAGCCACAGAGACTGTCCCACTAGCCACTGCTCAATCCTCGACTCCGGTGACTCAGACTGTATCTCCCACTATTTCTCCTGCCCTCTGGACTAGGATTGATGCCACTGTGTTGCAATGGATATATGGATCGATATCTAGTGATTTGTTACAGACTATTATTGATCCTGATACAACTGCTGCCCGAGCATGGGGTGCCCTCCGTACCGTTTTTCAGGATAATATGCACTCTCGAGCTGTTGCACTTGAGAGTCAATTTTCTAACACTCGTTTGGAGTTATTTCCTAATGTTTCAGCTTACTATCAGAATATTGACTTTTAAATATATATATCAAAATGCAACATTCTGTTGTCTTATTCCCAAGACTGAATCACCCCAGGTCTTTAATGATTTTAGACCCATAAGTTTAGTGACTGCTACTCATAAAATTCTTGCAAAGACTTTATCCAACAAGGTTAAAAAGGTTCTGCAGTGTGTTTAGCAAGCGACGTGGAATTAGCTTTTATCAAGAGTCTACAAATATTGGATGATGAAGTCATCTTTGCTAAGAAAACCTTCGATAAATTGGATTGAGGGGGAGGGGGGGGGGGGTTTCTCACAAATACACGCTTTGGTAATCGCTGGATCAGATGAATAGATTTATGCCTCATATTGAACACCTTAATGCTCGTTAATGGCTCACCCACCGATGAGTTTTTGGTTTCTTAAAGAGTTCCCCAGGGCTGCCCCTTGTCACCCTTTTTTTTCTTCCTCACGACAGAGGGCCTGAACTTATTCCTTCAAAGGAGGGCTCCTAACAGGAGAATTTTTAGGAATTGAGATCCTGGATGACCTTCTGATCTCACATCTTCAACTTGTTAACTTGAAGATGATTCTCCAGGTTTAGAGTATGTTCCAGGTCTCAAGATAAATTATAAAAAAATCCCAGCTAATTGGAGTAGACTGCAGTGATGAGAGATAGCAGACTCTTTCTCAGGCTTTCGGCTGCCCTCCAGGCGTTTTTCCTATCCTTATCTCAGTTTCAAGCAAGGATTAGCTCATAGCGAAAATAATTGATGGGACGGGGAGAGAGTGCTTCGAGCGCACCACCCTACACACAAGCCTTCCCGACACTAATGCGGATCAGAATGCGGTCGATATCAAGTAAATTTATAAGTTTCAGCTTTAACGGGTCGAACTCTCGGAGACCAAATATGAGTTTCTAAATCAGTTAATTCACGCTCTCTTTTAAATTTAATGATGTACGAAAGTAAAATGTTTCAGTTTTGGGGATTTGTATACTAAACTAATTAAAATAAAAGACAACTAAACTAAAAACAAATATTTAAAATGGGGAAGGGTTAAAAAGGTGGAAACCATGAGTGTTAGCTTATACTCAATTTCTCAGTATTAATTTATAATCCTACAAGTTGTGCATTTTCGCTTTCCTGATTCTTAAGTTACCAAGTTCGCCTCTCGTTGAAAGTGGTCTAATTTAACTTAAATTATGTGCATCCACGAGTGTCACCACACTTGTACAATGTCACTTAAGCAAGTGTGTTCACCACTCGATGTCCCCATAATCTTAAGCTAAATCGCACTAAGCCCGACTATGATTAGGCTAGATCCCCTATGCAACGATCATCTCCTCACACAAGTTATCTAGGCGATTACCTAGCCCTTAGCAAACCCCACTCTCGTAGTGACTTACCTAAATCAATATTTATCAAGTTAATTATTCATAAGTCTTAAACTATTGTATTATTCTCTCGAGATTGAATATAACTCAATCCGTTCCCAATGGTTCATCACTCGATCTCGTCAACGGTTCGGGAAGGCATTATAACTGACTATGATAATCTAGACCTAAGAAAACGCTACTCTTGTAGTGATGTATTTAAACCAAGATTTAGCAAGTTAATTACTCATGATAAAATTAATAAACAATAATCAACCCACAAAATTCAAGCACAACTCATAAGAAAAATACATCAATATATTAGAAATAGATTCTTTACACTAACATCCATGGTTATGGGTAATTAGCCCACAACCATGGTTCCAGAACAAGAAACTATCATGGATTTACAAATTTGAAGAGGTGAGAAGAGACTCATGCCCAAGTTAAAGTGGAGCACGATTTCTCTAGCTAAAAATCAGGAAGGTGGGGGTGAGTTTGGGTGCACGGAGGCTATCCCAAATGAATCAAGTCCTTTTTGCAAAATGGTGGTGGAGATTTGCAACGGAACAAGAATTCTTATGAAATATTTTATCTGTGTCAATTGTGGTTAGAATCACTGAGAATGGGATCTTGGGAGACGGGAAACTATATCTCCATCGCCTCTCTTAAAGCATATTTTTTCCTTGTCAAGAGACGATTAATTCCGTTCTTATTTGGCATTGAGGGTCGATGGGGGAATGTTAGTTATGGGGCCAAAATCATCCTATTCTGGGAAGTTTCTTGAGTTGCCTCTGAACTCCAAAATTTTAATGTTTTGTCTGGCTGGCGATTCATAGAGTCATCCCTACAAATGCTCTCGGTGTGTCTTTGTCCTTTCTTTAAGAAGCATTTCGATGACTCTAATCACTTGCTCATTCACTATCGTTGAGTCAGAGTTGTTTCGAACACCTTATTCCGATGGTGGGGAGTCATGATTTCTCTTTCTAGAGGGATAATTGAATTTTAAGAGATCTGTCATGCGCTGATCCCATCCCGTCACCACCTAAAATTTGGGAGGCCATTTTTTGTTATCACCCTTGGGCATATATGGCTGGCACAAAACACCTTGATATTTGAAGGAGTTTGTGCTTCTCCTGTGTCCTCAAAATCAAGCACTTGGGTGTCTCACTTCATCTCAAAGACTCCTCTGACGTAGAGGCAATCCGACTCTCTCTTTTGGTTTGTAATACCTCTCCTCTTCGCCACAGTCCGAAGACTCTGCTCCCACAAAATCTTTCTTAGACTTCCTTTTTTTTCCTGAGCTTAGTTATCTATTTGGCAGGCTAGACTAGGCTATATATTTTCTGGCTTATTTTCTGTTTAGTTTTTGACTTCTTTGTTACCGTTTTCTCTCATTTTTATATTATTCTTTTATACAATAGTACTTTAGCTTATACAAAAATTTACTTTTTCTTAGGAGTAAAACCTAAGACTTTCAAATGTTGTCTGATAGATCAAAGTCGCTCCCACTATAGTGGTCTTTGTTGGGCGTCTAATACCTTTCATGAGATGCAACTTGGTAACAGCTATGAGAAAAAGAAGGAACAGAGGCATGTGTAGTCGCAAAACATTTGTTTATTTATGCAACAATTCAATAATGGTCCAAACCTAAAACACCAACAGCACATACAAGAATGACAATAAACCTACCCCTCTTAAAGCCATTTTTAATTGCTAGAACATGGGAATTAAAGCCAAACTAAAATAATTATAAGTCATTTTGTGAGTACACTGTGGATATGATCAGAATGACCGATTTGAACATACATCTACTTCCGGGAAGTACCTTGTGGCAGTGTTTGGACATAATGATGCAATATCATGTTGTTTCTGGTGGCCCTTGGCATTTTCTTATAAGAACAAGAACCGAAGAAAAGGAAAGAAAACAATGGTACATATGTGTAACAATTGGTCACGAGAAAGCCAGAGGAAGTTAAATTGTTTTTATTGCAAAATTTATATTTTGTATTTCCCTTAAGTCCCATTCCAGCTAGATACAATTTTTGGAAACATGGGACAAAAATGATGCTTCACTTCCTTATTCTTACAAATATTTTTTTATCATATAAAATTAGAATAAATAAATATAATATTTTTTGTTAAACTAAATAAGTTTATTTCATTTTATAATTTAAAGTGATGGGTTTCAATTAGGGACAAACCTATTAATCTACTACAAATTTTAAAATATTTATAGTCCATTGGATGAAATGATTAATGGTCAGATATAATGTTGAGTCATCAATGACAACTAACGTAAATATAAATTAATTGTAAATTTTTTTTGGTCATTTAAACCTCCTACTTATTTTGTATCTTATTTTTAATTTTATTTCATTAGTTGAATATGTTTTAATAACGGTTCAATGCAATACCTTGATCGGTTCACATGAAATTGTTTCATCGGCTCATTCCCAATCGTTTCACTCGAATTGTTTCATTGATTCTATGGGAATTGTTTCAGTGGCTTATCTATAACGGCTCAATGGTTTCATCCAGTTTATGAGGTCGGTTTCATCAAATCAATTTCATTGATTTTCATAAATTGATTTAATCAAACTGGTTTCATCAACATCATCAACTCGACTTTATCTAATATGTCCCATCTAATATGTGTCATCTATTATGTGTAATCTATTATATGTCATCTAGTATGTGTCATCGAATATTTATCATCGAATATGCATCATCGAATATGTATCAACGAATATGCATCATAGAATATTGTTTCGTCGACTATGTTTCTTCAAATTTGATTTTGCAAACCATCACCTCTTATTGGTTTTAACGGTCATCTTGTCAGAAAAGCCGAGAAATCCAAATAGAAACAAAGCATGAAAATCAATAAAATTTAATTCGATAATTTAATAAAACCGAGAATCCAAATTAATGTCAAAATCTTGATTGATCTTTACCAGCAATCAGAGTTGTCATAAGCCAAATTCAACATTCTTGATGGTAATGCTAGAATTCAGCCAACAACACACATGTTCAACAAGTCTTAATGCTTAAATCATCCATAAATCAAATAATTATAATGACTAAAGTTGTTTAATTGTGAAAACCGTAAATTTTTTACAAACTACAAAATAAAACAGAGAACCAAATCGGAAAATGACCTAAACATTGAATGTTTTCAAGAAGCTTAAAAATTACTGTATACAAAACATCCAATTCACCATATGACCTAAAATAAACTTGTTCACAAACCCAAGTAAAAACAGAGTTAACCAACACACTTAAATTAGGAAATGACCAAAAAATTGAAGCTTTTTCAAAACCCAAAAATAAAAATATACACATATCAACAAAATCAAAACCAGAGATCTCTCTTTCATTGAACATGGTGATTTGAATGAGAACGGTAAAGAAGGCCTCGGAGCCGATATCGAGATCCTCCTGAATCGGCTCCCGTTGAAACGTCAAGTCCCGACGATCGTCTGGATGGAGGGTTGCCTGCGCTGCCGCCGTCGCCATCGCCGATGTCATCGTCTTCGTCGCCATTTGGTTTGAATCGTCATCGTCTCGATAGAATCGCGATTCTCACCGCTTGCATTTTCA